>VXBZ01011013.1:995739-1107094 GCA_013399135.1 Heliornis fulica | reverse complement strand
TATATATATATATATTGCAAAGTATTTCTTGGAAATGTTGCACAAGAAAAAATTCAATTGTAAAATCCCTAGAAACTTTCCCAAGCAGAGCCTGAGGTTTAGATCCCTTTTGGTCTTGCATGGTGCTTACAGAGCTGGACAGATGCCAAGACCCAAATAAGCCAGTCAGAAAGAAAGGCAGTCTGACCACTGGTAGCATGCAGCAAGGAGTGTCTGGTTTAGTTCTGGGGCTTTCCTGCTGCACTACCAGGTTTGCCTCCATGTCAGGATGCACAGTGACTGACAGGAGTGTGACAGAGAGAAGATCTAATCCGATCTCTGTCCTGCACAGCCATCCCTGCCCACTGCAGGGGCAGCCCGAGTTTAGCTGGGCAGGGATATCCGCAGCGGAGGCATTTTTGAAAAGCCACCTTTAATTAAAGGGCTGTAGGGCAGCGTTTTCCTGCATACTTTTGTGAGAAGTGTGTGCCAAAGTTGAAGTTGTTGATTCCGTTTGCATATCTCAGAGGTTCTCTTGCTGGTAACTTGGCTTATGTACAGGAGAAGAGGTTCCTCTTTCAGCAATTCAAAGTTAAAATGCTTTTGAACACCAATACGTGACTCTCCCACAACCTGGAAATCTGCAGTTTTGACACTGCTTTGTTTCCCCTCATCTGATGAAATGCCTCTTGCACTATAGTGTCATTTCCATAACTGGTTATCCACCTGAACCTTCCTCCTNCTGGTTTTGAGCGCTCCAGGACACATGATGATGAGCACTCCTCCTCCTCCTCCTCCTCCTGTATGAAGCCATCTGCCCCATGGACTTGGGATCCAACCACAAGAAAGACTTCTAAAGAATCCTTCCCACTGCATGTAGCATGTGCTGAAACAGGACTTTGGAAATTCAATTAATGCTTCCATGAACACAAATAATGTGCAAACGTGCCTGTGGCTGTGTACTTCCCTGTGAAACCTTAGAACTAGGATTAAAGTGACTTTGGGGTCAAGCTGGATGATTGCACTAAAAAGGAACCCTTTATTTTCCCTTTAAAATTTTAAACTCTTCATTTCAACTGTGTTGACTTTCTGTTCACAAAAACAGGAATGCTCATGGAAACAGTATTAAAAATATTTTTAAATACTTGGGAAAAGAAAATTTTGAAGTCCTACAAAAAATATTTTCAGTGGAAATCTCATTCCCTTCATCCAGGCAGGAAACAGAAATACCCCATATACCCTGTTCAGCCATTATAGCTGTTTGAAGTGTGCCAAGAACTACTCATAAATTAAATACAGACGTAGAATTTTGTAAATAAGTTTGATTAATAACTAATCAAAATCTTCTCAATGGCTGCTCAGCTGAAAACAAGGTGGAAACATTTGTTGGAAAATAAGGTATTACGGACTGAATCTCTAGCTTGACTGCCCAATTATCTCAACAACTCTGTTACTTTCTGCCAAAAGTATTCCAGCTGACTGGTAAGAAAAAGCTTTTACTTTATTTTTCTTCCCTTTCACTTGCCTTATTGCTAGATGAGCTTCTCACGACAGGGCTGCCCTTGTGGGATCTATGGGACTGTGTAGCAAAAATCCCAGGAAAACAGGGCAACTGCCCTTCACATATCCATGGGCACAATCCTACACCAGCACACCGACCAATTCCTCTGCAAAATCCCCTTCTCACATTTATGCTTGAGGTCTCTGTTTTGAAAAACACCTATGCACATGCTTAAGTTTGCTCCGTTTGAAAGGTGCCCTAACATGCTGCAGACCTGTGACTGATGTTAAGCACAGTAAGTTTGCTTTTCTGTAGAAATGCTTTTCTGAATTTGAGCTTCAGCAGCCAGTTACCAGACAGGAAAACAGCTTCATAATCTTTTCTGTTTCCAGTTTATTGCAGTTATAATCACCACAGTGTGGCACTTTGTAACACTGAAAATATCCTAAAAAAAACCCCAAATTGTAAAAAAAGTCGTATCATTAGTTTAATATCAAACATCAGGTGAGAGAAAGCCAATCATGGGCTATCTGCAGTTGGGATCCCACTTAAGCATAACATTGCCATTGTCTTCATTATTCTAGAAGAATGGATAGGAGAAACACAAGCAGAACAAGATTTCAGCAGCAGATGGATGAGGTGCACATCAAACTTCATCCACACTCATTGAAATACGGGCTCACCCAAACCCCCACTGAGGCCAATTTGATGTCATTGAATTAGGGGGTTGAATTCCTTTCCAGAAGTATCACTCCCCCGGTTAGCGTGGATGAATTAGCAGTACACCTGCCAGCAGCAAACGCTACTGAGGTAAGAAAGGTTAAAGGAATATTTTTATCTATCTGGAATCCCAAAGCTTTCTAAGTGTAAAATTTTTGTTCCTTCCACCTGTAAAAAAAAAAAAAGTTTTCAGTGATACAGTAGGGCTATTTTATGAGCCCTTCACCCGATTTTCTAGGAAAAGGGGAGAATGTGGGGTGCGGTATATCAGGGTGAATAAAAAAGGCAACGGACAGTGTGAGGCAGCCGAAGCAGGAGGTGTAAAGGGATGGGAAACCGGGGAAGGTAGTCCCAGAAGCTCTCCAAAGGTGACCACATCCCATTGGGACTGTGTACCAAGGTGGGGGTCTCCATTTACTACTTCTTGCTGAGGGATGGGACCTCACAGAGGCTGTGGAGTCCCCTGCTGCACCAGTTCTCTGCAAAGACTGGTTGCCTCTTCCACGAAGGCAGAAGTCCAGATATTTTCCTGATATTTCTTTTAAATACCTACCAGCCAGTCATTTCACTGCATTTCTAGAGGCCACAAAGCCATTTGTACATCAGGTGGGATGCCTGTGCACAGGGGGCCTTGGAGGTTTCCTCCGCTCCCCCTGAAGGAGGTTCCTTTGGTCCAGTGCCTTTTTGGACGAGGGGACAGACCCCTTTGATTTACTTTCTGAACACTGGGATTTATTGTGATTTACAATGATTCAGCCCTCAGCACTTGAAATGTTTATGACATTATAAAATATTAAGAAATATAATAGTCACAAGTATAACATAAATAAATTTAAATATAATAAACTCCTCTTGCTCCCAGCCAACACAAACTATGAAATGAGAAACTCAGGGACTGTCTGCCCAAGGAAAAAAGGAGACTAAATACACTTAGACACACATGGAAGCCAAGGGATTTCTCCGTCCCGGGAAATGTCTTCAGGCTTAAACCCCTATGCCAAGAGAAGTTTTTTGCTGTTGGTTTGGAGCAATCTTCTTCAGGGCCCTTTTTCAGAATCCCCCCTCAGATGACTGGACTGAAGGGAAACACATCCCCAACAGCTGAGGGCAAGCCACTGCTCGAGCTTTGGCCAAGGAGGGGCCTTTCCTAAGCCCCACATTTCTAAACACTGAGGGCTGTCCAGAGTTTCACCAGCTCTTCTGGTGTTCCCTGCATTGGTGTCTGTCTCCCCATTTTATGCTAAGCCTGAAAAATCTCCACAGCAGCTGCAGCACCCCGGTTTATGTCAGCATCGCGCTTAGTGCCACGGGACCATGACCTGTGGCCACACTCTCTGGCTGCTGTCGTCAGACTGGAGAGTAAAGTCTGCAGGTGCGGTACCGCTACCATAGGCGAGAAACATAAAGAGCAAAATGAGCATAACTCGGATACTAGCTGTTTCAGAAGCAAATGTAAATAGCAAAGATTTTAAAGATCTGCTGTATCTCTAAGAGAGAGAAATTGTACTTGAAAACAAACAACACTGTACCAGTGGGTAAGAAAGGGGAACATTTGAGCCAACATTGGAGGAAAAATACTTCTTGGAGGCCGAAGTATTAGTGTACAAAATAATCTTCTAGGGAAGTAATATTGCTGTTAGGCTGTTAAGTACTGGATTGGACAAAGCTATTTACAGACAGACAATAAAGAGCAATCTTGTACTGTCAAAAAACAGAATAGATTATGCAGATATTTTTCTTCTCTGTAGCTGATAAATGCAAACAGCTGTCTCCTTTCAGGTACAGTATGGTATGAACCTCGCTCTCCTCTGAATGCACTAATTCTTAAGAAATATTGTCCTCTCCAAGTAGTCCAGAAGTATTTTCAGCATAAAAGATGTCTTTTAATAGTCATATTGACTAACCTATGTTTAAGAATAACAAGAAATTTCCTTGGCTGTCCTTCTATTTGAGGAAAACATTTTACACTTAGAAAAATAACAAATAAGAAAAATGATTCTTGGTTAGCTAAACACTCCACGTGAATTTTCACCTTTGTATCCATGAAACTTGCAAGAATCACTGACATTTACACACATACTTTTAAGGTACAGTTTGGCTCTAGGAAAGAAGCAAAAGAATCCTGTCTTTTCATATGACATCACTCAAACTTAAATTTATATTAAATACTAGCTTTTATTTTCTGCAATTGTGATTATTTTCATCAGAATATTGTCAGGAAACATCTCAATATCTGCAGTCATGTCAGACGGAAACCAGTATTAAACACTTTATTTTACAATTTTAATATTGACATTTGATTCTTCTGGATTAAATTTGCATAGTGCATACTTAATTACAGTCAAATCTCTATTAGATCTCAGACAAATAATTATAAAGTCTTTGTAAAAAGTCTTGCACTGAAGTTTGATGCAAACAATTTCACTGTTAGACACTAGACGGTGTTAAGCTGTCCATGAGAACAGGACTAGCACAGAGCCTAAGTCCTTTGCCATCATCTGAAAGCCTCTGGAAGGGCTAGGCTTCTGCTCTGCAACCTGTGTATCACAGAATTACACTATATTTCAGTGGTTTTAAATTTGCTGGATTTTAACAAACAAAAGAACACTATTATTTTGAGAAACTAAAACTTTTATGAGCGAAATGCCTTCCTGCCGCTCACAAGCCCTTGGGTTCAAGTTCAACAACCTGAACTAACACCCAAAGCTAAGAATGTTCTCACAAATACTCACAGAAATAATTTGTGTCTCTAATTGACAAGAACCTGTTTAGTGGAATGAAACCTAAGCCAAATATTTTTTCTTCTCCAGCAAGGAGAAAAAAATTAATCCTTTCATCCCTTTCTCCCAGTACGAGAATAAGTTCTCATCACTTCATTTTACGGATGTACAAATAATTCTTCATAGGTGAGTCTCACATTTATACTCAGAACGGTAGAGCAGTCCCATTTTGTTTCATGCAGCTGTTAGAATAGTGAATTAAGTTGTTGTCTGCTATTTATAATTTCAGAAAGAGCATGAAGTATTGCCCTGTTCTTCTAAATCCGGCTACTTGGCAGAAGNAAAACCCTGGAAAATATCTTTGTGAAACCTGCAGAGTTACAAGTGGGGTTCAGAATAAAATTATTTTCTTTCTCCTACTGCAGTAAGTTTCAAAATCAAAAGCTTCTAATCTAGAGGCACATTCTCAGCAAAGCTTACTTCACACCACAACAGCAAATACATTAAAATGTTGATAAAGATGACAGAGTATACTAACAATTGTTACATAAAACTTCATGTTTGTGAAGAAGGGATGTTCAAAGGAAAACAACTTGCATGTGCAGTGTTCTACCTACCTAAAACAGAAGGTGAAAACAAAGGCATGTTGCATTAGAGCTGCTACCCTTATTATGAGCCAGCCTCTCTGCCACTTTGGTCCCATCAGGTAGTACCCGAATTCTTTAAGTAATCCCACTGAATCCAGTGGGAAAGCTCACAGAATAAGGTACAACTATTGTGATTAAATTTGTCAGAATCTGACCTTAGGGTCATTTTAATAAGCATTCTGGTGACTTTCTATTTCCTAAGGACCCCTTCTCATAAACTATTCCATAAAAATAAGCTCTAGAAAGTTATGGTTTCTCCTGCACCAATATTCCAGACATTTGGAAATCCTGATGAGAATCAAAAGCTGCCTGATTGTTACACTGACAGAAATGCCCAGTAGAACATCTGTTCATCAAGGGCTACATAAATGACAATGTTTAAAGTGTCCCTCATGGGTCTATAGTCACACTGGCTTTTCACCTCTGACAAACCAAGACCAAAGGTCTAATGTTGTCCTTTTGGTCTACACGTCCCAAAACCCTCCACCTGACCAGCAGCTACCTGCTTTGGAGGAAACAGAAAGATAAAAACTAAAGGTGAGGAAGCTTTATTGATTTGTTTTGTTCACCATGATCCCAGGGCAAGATTATTCCCTACAGGATATTCTTCAGTACTTTGTGTAGTCTGGTTTAAAGCTCTATGGCAGAAGACTGAGCAAGCTTGGCAAAGCAGCGTGGGGAAACATTTTAGCTGCAAGCCACAGAGTATTAGTCCATCACTTAAGAGAGCACAAACCTACTGACATTTTAAGCACTAGATTCACTTCAGCTCACTTCAGTCCTCAGCATGGCTGCAGCTGTGCCAGGACCACGAATACCACGCATACATTCAGGACCAGAGCTGCTGTGCTGGGGAGGGGCCACACAGACAGCAGAGCCGGATTTGCTTTTGTATGTGCATGGACATGAAAGAGGTAGGTAAAGCCTCTAGAAAAGTATAAAACAAGTGTTTAATCTTCAGTTTCGGGGAGTAAAGATGATGGTAAAATATATGCTTAGCTGCAGAACAAGCCTCATGGCCACAGCCAGAGAAGCGATGCAGCTGCAGCTGCTATGAAGCTCCTCTAAAGCAAGAAAATGCTCCTAATGCAGAGACTTACTTCCAGCTTAGTGTTACTTCACTGGGTGGAAACGATGCTGATGCAACTCTCAGTTTTGGCAGGGCCAAAAATTCACAAGTCCCTAACTTAAGAAGTGTTGAAGAGAAAGAACGGCAAGATCTGTGAGTAACCTCTGCCCTTGCAGCTTCCCACCCCCAGTGGACAACTTGGGGGAAGTTCTTTATGGAAAGAGTGATAAGGAGCGTGAACGGGCTGACCACAGAGATTGTAGATGCCCCATCCCTGACAACTCCTGCAGCTAGCAGGATCCAGCAGGATGCAGCTCTGCTGGATCAGGTATCCACAATGCAGGACACCCCCAGGGAGTTAACAAGAAATCCCAAACACAACTATTCCCCTCCAGTATCTTTATTGATGTGCCTAAATGCTGAAGTTTCAACTTGCTCATGGTTATCAAGTTACTTTTTGCCCAATTTAATGAATAAGTTTGTACTCTTAAGATAAAGATAGGATACAAAAACATCAAATTATTCGATAAGTACCAATTTAAAGTTATAGCGTAGCAACTAAAAGTGTCTTCCAAAGTGTAAGAAGTAATATCTGTAAGCAGAATGTGTTGATAGTATTTCAACAATAAAAAAAAAAAATGTGGTCTATTCTCTTTCTGCATTATCTACTAGCTGTTGTCTCTGTGGAATAAGAAAATAGCACATGGTTTATGTACTGGCCTGTATAGCACAGAAAAAATGGAAAAGGTACTAGCCAACAGGTGCTGTCACTGAAAAAATACCTCAGGTCTTGAGTGCAAACTGTAATATCCTAAAGAGATTAATATAAGTGTGCCAGGTTTATGGTTATTCATTATTAAGCTTCTGGGAAAATAGAACAATATATCCTCATAGTTTCAAATACATATTAGATCCTCTGTATCACTACCGATTATTTAGCCCATATTTCTATCACTGTATTTCAAAATGACCTGAGAAAGCAATCTGAATTTGTAAAGTTACACAAAAAAAATGGCAAAAAAAACATTTCTACCCTTAAAAGGGGCACTTAAATGCTGATCATAGCAACTACTGTCAAGTGACCTGCCAGAAAATGGAAAGGAAGAGCAGGAGACAGCTAATGATAACTTTGAACTGACCCTCAAACGTCAGCTACCAAACGATGCTCTCCGGATCACATGGATTGTATTTCCCATAATGGGAAATAAAAGCCCATCATGTTCTGCTCAAGTGAACAATTTGCTTTGGGCACAGGACTAAGAAGCTAAATATTTCTAGCAAATATCGGTACTTACAGAGCCTTGTTTTAAAGTCTGCTTTTATATTGGCCTTGGGAGCGGAAGAGAGCCATAGCCTGCTTCAAGTGTAAACAGATCTCACCTAGGTAGAGAGGAAAGGGTAAATTAAATAGCCAGCTTTTCTTTTGTCTTACAAAGCTGCTTGTGGAGGTGGGGAGGAGAGGGGAGAAACAAAACAGCCCCTGCACAAGAGCCTTTAGCAATACACCCGAGTAAGACAAGATGCCAGCTGAATGCAGAGAAATTGCCCGCACGCAAACCCTGCGCAGAATTACATCACCACTTATGTTAAATGAGATCAACGGTTTTACACATCAGAGGAGGACATCATGGCCTGGCTGAGATCAGGCACTAACCTGGTAGGTACAGAAAACACTGCTGAGGAGTTCACTACTTCAGTAAAGTAAAAGTGAGGGAAAGTGAGTGTATAAGATGAATTTTGCAATGAAAAAAAAAGACGGATAGACTATCAATGAGTGGTTCAGAGGATAAGGAGGCCCACACCAGCACACGACTTCTGAACACACTCTCCTCTCACGCTGTTTGAGTGCAGTGGGCTCAGCTGGGTTACCCCAGGGTCAGTCCGTTCTACAGAGCCTGTTCTAGTAACTGGTGAAACCCTTTGGGGATGCATCTGCCTCAGAAATCCTGAGCCTGTGCTGCTCCTGGCTGTGTAGAACACTGAGGAACAGACTGGTGTCAGCAGTCACAAAAAGGTAGAAAATTCACAATCTATCACCTTCATTTTGCATTCACCCCACCTAGTTTATCTTCCCTGCTTCCGGAGGAAGATGTATCCCTGAGCACTCAAGAACCACTGATTTTTGTTTACTACACACAGCAGCTCCCATTGCAAGGAGCAGCACGCAGCAGCATCCCTTGGCTGCCGTTCCCCAGGGATTTGTGCTGTTTTTATAGTCCTCAACCTCTTCTCTTCCTGAAGGCAGGACTCCTGAGAACGGCCCTATGTTTTATATGTAACATCATGGTGGCTGAAACAATCAGTCCACCACAGGCTTCCTCTTTAGCATATGCAGCTCATTAACCACCACAGCTCTAGGTTCACCATTCACCAATTCTACTGAAAAAAACCCACAAACAACCTCAAACCTGTGTTGGGTACAGGGCTGCTTTGAACTCAGACAGTGGAGCACATCCAGTTTTATATAGCTGTATCCAAGATAAGAATTTGACTCCAGCATTATCTAGAGCTTAAACAAAGCCTGGAGATGGGACCTGCCAGTAAAAGCAGGGGCTGAGAGGAGTGGACCTCCCAGGCTCTAAGTCTGCCTGCTGCATGCCCGGCATCCTTGGTAGCTCCTACAGGGAGCCCTGCGTTCAGATCTTCGTCGACAAATGCTCACATCTGCTGAGTGAATACTGTGTGCATCCTCTTGACAACTGTTGATACGCTATCCCCAAAAAAGAAGAAAAGCAAGCCTGGTTTTAAAGTTTCTGAAAAATTCGTCCTGGAAACTGTGCAGGGGCTAAGGATTCAGCCCAGCCCACCCCCTCTATCCTCAGCCAGATCCACATCGAGCATTCCTCTCTATGTTTACAGCTAGGGAGAAATTGAATTACCTACATAGTATTATTTTAGCATAAACGAACAGGAAGACTGCACCAAAATTGATGACCCCGCGGGTGTTGCCCCTCCCTGACTGTACTGTATATGCAGAGCTTTCTAGACTCCAATTTATTGGTTTGTCAGAAACTTCAGTTATTTTCATCAAGTTGAGTTTTACATTAAACATTCCTCCACTTAATTGGAACCATGCGGATACATTTGGGCAGCATCCATACTCCTGCTCAAATAAAAGGGGTACTTTGTTACAAATTCAGCATACCTTGCTGTTAAATTATATTTTGCTAGCAATTACAATTAAATATGAAGTTCACACTTAATAGCAGACCTTGTAATCACGTGGGAGCAGTTCTCCTTCCGTGAACATCATGCATGGGTGGGAGAAGGGAGAGTCCTGCTGTCTCATTTTAATAATGAAATAAACAGTTCTGCTGGTGGGTAATTCAGAGACTTTAAAACAGGGCAGTGGCAGGATGGAAATTGTTTAAGAAGCTTATTTAACCCTCTCACCTGCTACTTCTAGCTCTCTCAAGAATTACCCATCACCTAACTGCAGGCAGACAGGAGCAGCACCAAAGGATTCAGGAAGGGATGAGGCAGCAGAGCCTGGCTTTATTCTTGCTTTTAGTCTCCTTGTGAAAATTGTTAAGGATAGCAAAGCCGTGTTTGCAGAAAGCTTCTGAAGTTCTCTTCCCCCACCTCCACCTCAACAGAATCCAGAATTATAATACAAACATTTCTCTTAAAATGTTCTGGTTATCTGGCATTTGCCTCGAAAAGCAGATAATGTTCTTCTGCTGATTGACATTTTACTTTAAATTTCTTTTGTGGTTTTATATTGCTAACACTTGTTCTTGTTAGCCCTAAGTGTGCCTGTTATGGAAAGGTATCGAGTAGTTTCATCAGAAGATGAAGAGGAGACATTTGCTATGGAAAAGAGGATTTGATACTTCAGTCAGCACAAAGCAGGCTCTTTCAATTTTAAAAATGGAATGTGAAATATTGCAACCACCATATGTTATGGCAGTATTTCTACTATCCTGAAACATGTTTCTACCAACAAGTCATGGAATTATAGAATACAAATTACAATGAAAAATCCAAAATATAAATCTCACAGCAAAACTCTCTCCTTCTAAATTCCTCCCCCCGCCCCCCCTTTTTTTTCTTTTGCCCTGAAAACAAAGCTTTACATTCAGATTTATAAATGAGGAAAACTTTCGAAATCTGCTTTACTAAAACAAAGAAAACCCAAGATTAAACTGATGAAAATATTTCTGCCTGGCTCAAGCTGATCTACTACTCTTTGCCCTTAAAATATTTTGCTTTCTTGCAAATGAACCTTATGTCCATACCGTTCATTTAAAAGCAATTGGAGCTCATCCTCCACATTCAGTTGATACCACCCAGCTACTGTCACCCATCCTTCAACCCAAGGCATGCCCTTGCTTTCCCTCCACTAAGCCAGAATGTTAGAAAGACAGCTCCAACTCAGAAGAAAAGCAGACGATGAGACCAATGCTGGGTCAGCAATTCAGAGAAACTGTCCTTGCTGACAACGGCAGCTGCTCGTGATTGTGTTAGTGGCAAACTGGAGAGGTGCTTGTATCACACAGGCTGTGAGGACAGAATTTATGTCCCCAGTCTCACAATTTTGACACCGAGACTTGCAGCACACACCACAGAAATGTGCAGCGAGCAACCTGCAGTGTGGAATTCAAAGCAGTGTTTTCCAAAGCATGCTTGGAGAAGCCAGTTGCACGGAAGCATAAGCCTTTCAGTTGTTGAGAATGGGGGAATTAAATTATGAGAGCTACAGAAAGCACCGTTCTACAATGCTATCACCCTATTTCTGATAAGGCAATGGGGAACTAAATCCACATCACAATCTTCTCACTGTAGACCCCATTTTGCTGTTTCCTTGGAGCAAACTGCAGAAATTTCTGGTCATTCACACAGCTGACATCTCCCTTGGGTGTCAGTCACCCACTGAGCTAACATCTCTCCCAGAGGTGCTGAGAGATGGCAAACCACTCAACCTCTTCTGCTTTTACCACTCCACTCTGCTTGTGCAGCTATTAGGCCTGTAACTACTGGAAAGTCCACCTATTTTAACTACAGATAGGTGAACCTCAGAATCACAGAATTGTAGGGGTTGGAAGGGACCTCGAGAGATCATCGAGTCCAACCCCCCTGCCAAAGCAGGTTCCCTAGAGGAGGTTGCACAGGTAGGTAGGCGTCCAGGCGGGTCTTGAACGTCTCCAGAGAAGGAGACTCCACAAACCCCCCGGGCAGCCTGTTCCAGTGTTCTAAAACCTCGTGGTGTCTGAAGCACTGAAGATCCCTTGAAGTACTTTGGCTCCAGCTCACGCTTTCTCTGAAGGTGGCCAGATTTCCCCAAAGGCAGAAAACACAAAATTATAGCTGAGGAAGCAAAACAAGAAATATTCTACTGCGCCTGAAGTCTTTCTTTCAGAGCTTGAATCCAAGTCCCCATCAACCTGCAAATATGCCTGAAAAGGTAAAGGCACTGAAATAGACTCTGCTTTGCAGCGACAGATGCCTTCTGCTCTTCAAACAACTCCCCTTCAACACCACATAGTCTCATCTGTGCATTTTTAATAGAAGCAAAAATATTTGTCATATGTTATAATGAATAGCATACAACTAAACCTTGCACATAAGACCATAACTCCAGCTGGGAGTTTGTTGACACTGATAAACCACTTGTGTTTTTCTTTTGTGGTTCATGCCATTATAGCAGCTCAACAGGGTTACAGTCCTGTTAACTATAGCTGGTTATAGGCATTATACGATATGATGTATGCTTTATTAAAGAAAAATTTAAACTTAAATATGTAATTAACAATTTTCATCGATGGTCTGATAAGATGGTGTTAAAAATATATTTATGTTATTACCTGAGTGGCTTGTTTGTTTTTTTTTTATTATTTAAGATTCTTAATCTCAGGCAATGAAAACACTTTAGATGGATTTAATTATATCTATACTGAAAGACTGAAGCACTGCCCTTGTAATTTTGTGGCATCACTACTTTTATGGGATATGAAAACCAGAACATTGCACTGCCCATAAAGGAAAGTGAACCAGACAAGTCTAGTAATTTCATAGTCTAAATGGGGTAGAATAGATACACACAAAAGCAGATAAACAGTGAAAACTGTGGGTTTACTCTTTTGTTTTTTCCCAGACAATAGCAGTGATACTAGTGGAACTTCTACAGATTGTTCAAAATATGTAATATTTTCCTTAATTTTTATTATGATCAGTAGATCAGCCAACCCATGTGTGCGCTTCCCTCAAAATGAAACTTATGTTAAGACACGTTTCCCTTTTGTCTGCAAGATATAAATCCCCCATGTGAACAGGAGCTTCCATTCTTCTACACTTAAGTCCCAGGTTGTTTGTATCGCTACAGTATTTAAAGATTTCGGCCATGCATCCTGTTCCCAGTGTGGCCTCACTCCGCTAATTGCCATTTAGCTCACAGTGAAATAACCGCACTAATGACTTCAGCAAAGACCAGATGTTCTAGGCTGGACAGAAGGGAAATATTTCGGAATTATTCTACTTACACAATCTGCTGGGAATGGCCACCACTGCCTGATGGAAGACTGGGGCACCCAGTCTGATGTCCGCTACTTGGAGCTGCCCAGCGTGCTCAGTGGGAAGGTTATTATCTGTAGCACACCCTGTATTTCACCTTTCTGCACCAAGTAAACATTTAGCAGCACCAGTAAGAAAATCACTGGGATGGGTCAGGGCAGCCCACAGGCACCAGGCACAAGGGACATGATGTAGATACACTTCTTCCCCTTCCCACTGGTGGCTTTACACAGCTGCTGCCCACCCAATGCCCGCACATCAGCCTCGAGTGACTCACCCATGCTCGCAGATCATAGAATCATGGAATGGTTAGGGCTGAAAGGGACCTTAAAGATCATAAAGTTCCAACCCCTTCCATGGGCAGGGACACCTCTCAGTAGACCACACTGCTCAAGGCCTCATCTAACCTGGCCTTGAACACTGCCGGGGAGGGAACAACACTTTCAAGGAGAAGATGTTTGCTCTCCTGACCCACAGGCGTTCTCGTATAGTAGAGGTATTCCCACCATCACCAGTCAGCAAAATTAAGGGAAGAAACTAGAGGGTAAGACTGCCCAAAGAGTCAGTGGAAGATCTTCTGCTGGAGCCTGCATGCTCTGGATCATCATCTGGAGGCTCTGCAGGTGATCACAGAAACACAGAATGTATTAGAATGGAAGGGACCTTTAAAGGTCATCTAGTCCAACCCACCCCTGCAATAAGCAGGGACACCTTTAACTTGATCAGGTTGCTCAGAGCTTCATCAAGCCTGACCTCCACTGCTTCTCTGAGCAACCTGTTTTGGTGTCTCACCACCCACATAGTGGAGAACTTCTTCCTAATGTCTAATCTAAACCCACGCTGCTCTATTTTAAAACCACTGCCCCTTGTCCTAACGCTACATTCCCTTACAAATTCCCTCTCCAGCTTTTCTATAGGCCCCCTTCAGGTACTAGAAGCCTGTAGTAAAGTCCCTCCACAGCCTTCTCTTCTTGCTGAACAAGCCCAGCTCTCTTAGCCTGTCTTCATAGGAAATGTGCTCCAGCCCACTGATCATCCTTGTGGCCCTCCTTTGGACCTGCTCCAAGAGGTCCAGAGTGATGAGAAGCTTCCAGGCTGAGACATATGCAAAGCATCTGCTCTAAAGGCCAAGCTACCATTTTAACTGTTAGGAGATACTGAGGTGCAACTGCAGACACAGCTTTCACAACAAACTCTCTGAGCAGAGATGTGGTGTATGCTAGTAAGAGATTGTTGCTAGCAGTGTTTATACCAGCTACCCACATGACATGAGTTATACCTCTCAGTTGAGCTTTTCATTGGCACAAGAACATTTACCAGAACTGCCAAGTTACTTAGTGGTATGTTTCGTTTCTTTTCTTTTCTTCTCTTCCAATGGTCTTAGCTGACAAAGCTGTATATGCAAAACTTTTGAATGGAGACAGACCTATTACTTCTGAGGAAGCTGCACAATGGCCGGCAAATGATTTTAGCATTGATGGAGGGGTGGGAGGGGGCTGAAGCAATACAGCCATGATGTGCGGCGAAACAGCCTTCTCGTGGACCCTGGGTAACATGCAAGATTTAGGGCTGCAGGTTGCTCTCAACAGAAGTGCTCCAGAGTTAAGGTAGAAGGAAACTGAAGACAACCACGAATTAGCCTAGCTTCTCAGTGATTTAACATGCCTGAATCCTTTCCCTCAACATGTATACTAAATTCTCATTAGCCTTAAAATATCGCATTGATCAGAAAGCCTTCAGTGTGCCACCTTCCCACTGAACACCGTCTTTCTCATCCAGACATACCTCCTCACTCAACTGAGCAACACAGATTTCTCCTCTGTTAAAACCCTGTAACTAGGATGACTCCCGGGAGGGCAAGATGGAAAGTAGAAAAGGCTTGTGGGGGGCAGACTCTCCTGCACATCGTTAATATCATTCTCAGCTAAATAATTAAATCATCCTCATTAGAAATACAAGATCACTACTTGATTCCAGGTGGGATTAGCAACACTGACAATTTTTGAAAATATTGTTTAAAGTAGGCAAATTTGATCTGGAGCCATTGAAAGAATAAATTTGGAAGACCACCAGGTCTTTTTTTTTTTGCAAATATAATGACACTTTAATGGAAATTATAGTATATACACATATAAACAAGAGAAAATTAATGTATATCAGTTATGATAATGTTTTCTGCTGAGTACTGAAAAATTAGTGGAAAAAACACTTAATAACTATGTAATGTTTTACAATAGTGGCATCTGAGGGATTTCCTGCTCTAAGGGGAAGCATGACCCTGCAGTTAATTTCACTCACTTGCATCAGGGATAGTTCCTATGCATACAAGAGCTCTGAGTAACAAATTACCTGCTTGTGATGACATGAAAAGGGGTACAGAACCCACCCTCTGCTCTGCCAAAACCCAGAGACATAAGATAGTTTGGTACTACACCTGGATCAGGCAAGAGAAAAGGCCATGGGGAAGTGTTCTGGTACTTAATTTTAAAGCTTTAGTTTTACCCTAGACTGAGGGAGCCTGAGTATCTCCGCCATAGCTGAATCAGGAGTGCTCCAAGCTTTATTGACAGCATCACCACTGCAATAAAGCTACTAATAAATTTTTTTACCTCAGGATTGAGGAATTAAGCAATCCAGAAAAAATAGTGAGGAAGCATCAAGTTAGGAGACTAGGTCAGATCTGTCCCATGGGTATGTCTACCAGAACTGCTAGGCACTTTGCAGTTGGCATTGCTGAGCACAACTAGAAGGTGGTGTCACCTGAAAAGGGTTCAGTCATGCAGAAAACCCCCATTAGCTCCTTCATCCTTCTCACCACCTGGATCAGCTGCATCTGGAGTGAAAGGATTTTAGACCTTATCTGTTGCTCTGCTTTTCATAGGGTCACTTTATTTCCAACAGTCAGTGAAAAGAAAACTGTCCATCCTTCCTAGAGTTAGACACATCTGAGGTTTTGCCCATATTGTGTATTGCTGCAGCTAGATACAACTCCAAGTCCTAGCTGCTGGTTTGTACGAAACGTGGGCACACAGTTCTGATTCCTTATTACAAAGGTGGGAGACACTGAGGGTCCTCTGTGTCTTTCAGTTTTTCAGGGGGTAAGAAACACCCTAGCCATTACTTTTTAAAACATACCATCCTGAATAAACATGCCGTGGAAGAAGTGGCAAAGATTTTCTGTTGTATTACATGCTTTCATTCCAAGTCATTTTATTTCTACAAATAAATAAACTCCAAACCTGATTTAAGAGTTTCCCTATCACCTCCCACTGAAGCCAGTGAGGATGAAAGGCCCAGCTGTGGTGTACATCCACACGCTGGTTCTTCCTTCAGAAGTAGGGGCAGTTACGGCATGCTCACATTTACTGCGGTTTGTTTAACTGAGTTTCAGCATACCTTGCTGACCATGTGGGCTTGCAGCCACAGGGACTGCAATCTCAGCTTTGGGGCACAGCCAGCCTGCATGCTGAGAGCAAAACTGCAGCTCCAAACAGTTTTTAGGTGGTTGTGGTCAGGGTAAAGTGTCCATTTGGTTCAGTGTACTCGCTATTTTTAAGCACTGCCCCCACCTTTGATCCTCTTCCAATGCCCTCCTGCACATACAGCTCACCGACAGAGCACAAAACACTTCCTTCTCGGCGGGAATGCATGTAATTTATTTTCACTTTTTTAAGAAGGGAGATTCTCTCCATTCCTATAAAAACTGGGGAACTAACAAATATTAGTGGCTGCTACTAAGACTGGAAAAATAGAAAACAAAAGGTCATCCAACTCAGGTTCTCTCCATGATGCATTTTTAAGTCGAGGCTACTTAAACTGGGGGCTCTCACCCAGACCTGGCCTGAGGTAGCATTGTTCACAGCACAATGAGGGCCCACTCACCAGAGGTACACAAGGATCTGGGCCGGTGGCCAGAGGCTCCTGTTGCAGTTCCTGAGGAGTGGGTGCTTCATTTCACGCACCATGCATACTTTAAGATTAGATTAAGTGACCCCCATTTTTTGTTTTTCATTGGCAATTAGGACAGTCGGGGCACTAACTGCACCTTGTAGATATATAGGTTTGATAAACCAGCCTTGAAATCATAAGCAGACAGCAAGGGTGAGATCAGAGCACTTACCAGAAAAAAGTCAGTAGCCTCCCTGGCATTTTGTCCCATGGGCTGTTCTGGCACTTTTCTTTTGAGAGATAGACAAGCAATTACTTGGTTTTCAAGGATCAGACTTCTCTCTCCCTGTCCCTAGTTCAGGATTGTATCCACTGAACTACAGACCAGGATCTCTCCTGCCTCCTCTTCTTCTTGCCCCAAGGCTTCAGCATTCCTGGCTGTACATGTCCACCTTCAGCATAGCAGGAGGGATGCTACCCACATAAAGAGATTGAAAGGGATGGATTAGTTTAGAAGATGAATCAGTAAAAGTTGCTACTACAGAAACTTCCTAACACAGGAAACAAAACAAAACAAAACCAAAACCAAAACCAAAAACAAAAACAAAAACAAAAGCAAACAAAAAAAAAGGACATTAATTTGCCAGAAAAATAATATGCCAAATTAAATTATTTCACATTTTAAAATTAAGTGCTTTAGATTTTTAAGCACAAATGAGTGTTAAACTCTGACAACATTATTGTTAAAGTCATGAAAGAAATGGCTAGAAATTACATTAATATCTGGAAGTACATTACCTCCTTCAGGGAGGGCAAGACCTGTGTATGCACATGTGCACCCATATGTGTGTGAACACAGGCAGTGAGGGAGTCAGGAAAGGAAACAATTTTAATTTCCTAGACTCCCCAGGAAAGAGAAATTCAAATTATGGTGTATTTTTTCTTAAATAAACAAATTAAAAGTGGCAAAATAACAACATCAAAATTTTTCCTTTGTATCACCAGAGATTCTAAAGTATTAGACTATAAAACATTTTATAATACAATGAATTTTTAAATGTTTTCACGAGTAAAACAAAGTTATCAGAATATAAAGATTGGTTTTTTATTACATATTGCTATGATTAAGAGAAAACATTAACTACTTGATGCAAATGGTAGCTGCTGTCTTGATTTTATGCATACAATGAATTAGCTCATGTTTAAAGCTGTAAGGATTTGTTTGGGCTTTTCATAGTCTTTTTGTTTGCCTTAATGTTATTCTACCATACTGCCTTCTAAGTACGGGAAGTTTACTTGGAAAAGTTTATTTATTTTTTTCAGCTGACCACAGTTCCTTGAGATAATTGTTTTAACATTGCCTTTATGGCTGGGCTGTTTCAAGTCTACATTGCATACCAAAATTATCTTGTGAGAAAACATTTCATTTCTTTGTGAGTTTTCTTCCAGGATCCAAAACTTTAAAAATGCTATTATTTTCTTCTCTGAGGTCACTTTCTGATTATAAGAGCTAGTGGGCTTCTAAGCTCTCTACTTAAAGCATCTTCAAGGCATTTCCCTCTGCCCTGTTTTTTTGTTTTGTGAATTTTCTCATGGATACACAAGTAATTTTCACCAAGTTTTGGCACAAACTTTCACTAACAAGTGTTCAGCAACTATCAGTGAGTGGACTCCAGATTTTCTGGGCCATTCAGATGCTGCAATATCCTTCAGACCTGGGAACTGCTGCAGCCAGAAACAGCCAGCCCCTCAGAGACAGGGAATGTGAGGGACCACTGGGACTCCCTGCAGACACCAGGAAGACATTGCATGGGTGAGACTTGGGTAGCTCTGCACAAAATCAATTTGCCATCCAGATATAAATCAGGTCACAACCTGCCCAAACCTGATTTAGGAGAACAGAAGTGGTACACACTGACCCAATCTAGGCCTTACATGTCACAACCATGAATCTCTCACTGTCACATTATGTGACTATCAAAGTACAGAATGATGGGAATTCATTTGTATTTTGGGGGACTTTTAACCAAATATTCTGTAGATTAAACTTCTGTTCCATTATTCAGTAGACTATGACTTTGTATACAAAGATTGGGAACCAAGACACATATATCTAACATGATCCAGTCTACATTATACAGAGCCTCCCAGCTAAGTAGTTTAAACACAAAGCAGAAATAAAAAGCCACTCGCTCTTTGTAACTGGTGAGCAGAGGGACAGATTTGCTCTAGGTTTTACAGTCATCACTGGCAAAGCTGGAAAACGATCCAAGACCTGTGTCCTAACCATAACACCATGCTTGCTCTCCTGGCATAGCGAGAAACAGAAACATGCCAGAGATGCAGAGCAAATGCCAAGTTTTAGAACGGGCCCCTAAAGTATTTTTTTCCCAGGAGAGAGATTAAAGTTTTGAAGTACATATAAACACCTGCCTAATGATGACAGAATTGAATTTATTGCTTCATGCAGCAACTATGCCTCAGAAATAAGATACTAGATGTATTACTGAGATCATCCAAAACACACCACATGTTACAGTTATCACGAACTTCAGGTGATCAGTCCAAAACATCTGCAGCACATGTATTATCTGGTGAACACCAAGGCACAGCTCGTAGAAACTCTGCCTGGGACCCTCCAGGGATTGTAAAGTAGCTGAGACATGACAGACACGAAAGAACACCTCACTTCATGAACCTCCACCACTACCCCAGAACAGCAGCTCCAGTGGAAGCATTGCCAAATGTCTAAGCTGTGCACCCTCTCCTTCAGCTTATCCCACTCTTAGGTTAGTGAAAACACATTTCTGAGGCTGGGATAATAAGGCTGAACTAAGACCACTTAAGTTATAAAGTGTTTCTTAAAGAAGAAAACTGGGCTTCGAAAACATTAATTATATGCAATAATTTTTAAAAAATTAATTTCTAATTAATTTCTAATTCCTTTTGATAACTCCACACGGTCAAAACCCAAAGCTGTATCATGACCAGCACCTGTTGGAACATGCTCATACACAAAAAGCTTTCCAGCTCTACTGGGTTTAGAGTTGGTATGAGTATGGGTAATTTCCATTAAGCCATCTATACTAAGTCTGACAGTGATGTTAAGAGTGGGGTACTGAAATTATAGATTGTCTGTAATACGGTTAAAATCTACGTAAAAATGGCAAAACAATCTACACTGCGGTCATCTGATATTGTTGGATTTCTTTTCTCTCATGAAAAAAATTAAAAGGTTTCATGGCTTTTTATTGATAGAAGATGTAATCAACATTGTCACTCCTGACTGAAGAGAATTAATCATGCAGGTTGAGGAGGAACTATATTTGCAGATCGTAAATTAAGTGAAAAAGATCCATGTTTATTTATTTTCATTTCTTCTCTGGACAAAAATCCCTAATTTATTATCTGGAGCAACTGGCAAATACTTTAAAATACAGTCCTTACAAATTACAAATTTAGCTTTGGTCCTCAGATCTCAAGCCAACAACAGCTAAGAGAAAGAAAAAACAAATAAATCCTTGCCCCTACTCACCTTTTCACCACCTTCACGATTCTGTTCCTCTCAGAAAAACTTAAGAGAACTGGTGAACTTTCAGTGTGCCAGAGAAGCCAGTGTACGTGGGCTATTTTAGATCAAAGGGAGAAATGACTTCTGAAGTGCCATGACCTCCTTCACTATTATACCCAAAAAGTGCTAGTCCACATTTTCTGCTGGACGAAACATCATGGAGAGAGAAGAGCTCATGTCTAATATGAGCAGGCCTGGGTCATTAAAGACTCTATGGACTGGAAAAAAAAACCAACCCACTTTCAACCCATCCTAGTACACAAAGGCAAGATACTCACTCAAGTGCCAAATTCAGCCCTGGACCAACTTCAGTTTCTGAGATGGCTTGGTAAGTAGTCCCATGTAAAGTGCATCACAGCAGTGTAATTCCAAAGATGACAAAGGCACAGAAGGTATGTCCACTGCAAAACTGGAGCAACCACAGAAGGGAAAAAGCCCAAGAGCTTTTAAATGCAATTACCTACCTGTAAAGCTGACTGGATTAGCTACATTCAGTCCTAATAGTCTCAAGTTTAGTGATAGTAAAACAGCTTACTGCTTCTTTCATTGCTATAATCTACCATCCTGATGCATCTTCAGTCTCTGCTAGCCTTTAGTTTTGAGCCACTTGCTAATCAAGCAGATTCCTGAAAAAGTCCAGTTTCTTGACTTCCAAGGGATTGACTGCAATAGCCACCTCCTCTTCACATGCTTTCTCTGCAAGTGCTAACAATTCCTTTTTTTACCTTTTCATGGCTGTGACCATGAAATCAGTGGTTTTAGGCATCCATTTTGGCTCAGCAGCCTTAGCCTGTTCACCTTATCTTTTCTATTCTACCAGAGATGCCCCACAGCATGAGACCATCACCCAGTTTTCTGTCTCTCCCAGTGGCTGTTGCAGAAGTTGCTCAGGGAGCGCACATGAAATGAGCCACTATCTGAGGTCCAATCTTCTCCTGCACCCTGCTGTTAGATTTCCAATGTCAGAGGGAACACCACCACCTATTACCAATACTATCTAGTTTGCACATTGTATCCATTACTTTGCCTAATCCATCTTGAACCTCTGGAGGTGTTCTGACTCCACACTTTCTTACAATAGCAAGTTGCAGAAGTTTATCATATGCTTTGATTGAAAGGCCCTTTTAAAAAGATGGCTTAAACAACATCCTAACAGTTTGAATGAGGCAATTTCCTGACCTACCACTGTAGGATTTGATAAACATACTTAGCATTCATCGTCTTCACTGCCGTCTTGGTTTTGTAAACAAGCTTCATCCCTGCTCAGCCTTCTTCCCAAACTGAAGTGAGACCATAAGCCTGCTATTCACCTCCCCTTAATAGTTTTAGATATCCTTTTTGATACCTTTTTTCCTTTTTTTTTAAGAAAAAAAACCTACACACTTCTTGCAATGTGAAGACCAACTGTATGCAGTACCGAAGATGTGGAGGCAAGATTTTTCTACAGTGGCAAAGTATCACCTTCGGCCATGTTCTCGATACCCTTCCTGATATGGGCAATTTGGGCTGCAGCTGAACACCGAGCCAACAATGACAAACAACTGCTAACTCAGCATGGCTTGGATTATTCCAAAGCACCACAGAGCTGTTTTGGAGATGCCCAAATTAACTCCAGACAAGAGACTAGATCACACAGCAGCACAATATAATGCCATGCAGAGATACTTGCTTAAGCCCTGGGAGATTTATAACTACTTCACCAGCGTGTGCAGGCTACTCCTGGATAATAAGCACCTTGCTCAGCTGAGGTGCCTGCAGTTGCATCACATAAAACAGATGGGCCAACAGTTCCTCCTGTGCATCTTCAGAATGGTAATTTTCTTTTGGGGAACCCTCTCCTCTCCTCACATGATGTCCAGGGCTCTATATCTGATGTGAACAACACCTGAACTCCATATACAATAGATTTAATAATTACTAATAAAAATCAGAGACTATCAAATTCTTCCCAATTTAAAACTTGTTTTCAGTCACTTAGAAAATTTTCTGGTCCCCCACCTGAAGGCCAAGGCATAGCTGTTATGTGACAGAGGAGGATGAAATGTATGAACTACTTCCTCTTCACCTAGTGCTGTATGTCTTCCCCATCCCCACACACACCACTGATGCACCTCAAAAAATATTTATGAGTTCTCATTCAAATACTTCAGCTGATAAATTTAATATCACATTCCCTGGGGTAAGCAAAAAATAAAATATTGCATTGGCCTTCGCACATGTGGAGATTATATTACTTTACAATGAAACCCAGCAAGCTGCACATTACAGTTTTTACCACAATCTCCTTGGTAGGAATGTTTCAAATACATTGCATATGTGTCAATACAATATAAGCATACTGAAACGCTTTGAACACTGTAATACATCAGACACTTGAGGCAGCAGGAAAAAAAAAAAAAGGCCTTCACCTATTTTGGCTCTTATCTTAAGACTGCATTGTTCTTTAAGTGCTTGATTAGACACTGGTGTTCTCCAGCCTCATATACGGTGCTACTTGCAGTGTACAAAGTGAACTTCCAAACAACTGACTATTTAAACATATCCCCCAAACCTCGGATTGTTTGCCCCTCGTTCCTGAAACATCGCTGTCTAAGCAAGCAGACGGGAGGGCTCTCTCTGTGCGGTACAACTCTGCACAGAAAAAAAAAAATAAACAACATATTAAAGGACTCGCAGCTGGACAACAAAGTCCTTTGGTTTACGCAAACCCATTTCTACACGCTGTAAAAGTCCAAACATCTGACTGACTAGGCTTTTACAAGGCTACAATACTGGAAAATACGCATAGAAATCGACAACATTCAAAGGCATTAAAGAGTTGCAGTTCACATTTGTTTCCGATGTCGCCAGCTTGCAGGGATCACCGCAGCACCTGCTCCTATAACTCCAGCCCCGGGCAGCCCGGCGCTTCACAGGCACCGGCCTTCCGCTTCGCCCTTTTTCCTTCAAGGATTTCAGCTGCAGCACGGCTGCCATCTCCTGCCTCGCTGGGGAAGCGCTGCCGCCGGGCAGGGCCGGCTGAGGGGCAGGGGTGTCCCGGAGCTGCCCACCGACGGTCGAGACGCGGCCCTACCCGGTTGGGCCCTCCCCAGTCCCTGGCTGCCGCCCGGCCGGGACATGGCCACCGCCCCGATGGGGCCTGCGCTGCAAGCCGGCGGACCTCCGCAACTCCGTCGTCTTCTTTCCCTCCACTTTCCTGTTACATCCTAAGTCTAACACTTGAGCTTTCCAATAAAAGAATTTTGAGAAGTTTGATGTGGTTCAAAAAAAAAAGTAACTACACACCTATCAAACACCTTATAGTCAACAAGAGTCACAGAAATAGCTGCTATTTTAACTAAGGTTAAAAAAATAAAAATATTTGAGATGGACCCTCTGCAAAGAATAACTTCAGGTCATAGAAAGCTTAGAAAAGTTCTCAACATAGTTAGGATCACTGACAGAGCACTGATGCAGGCTACCAAGAGAGGCTGTGGAGTCTCCTTCTTCTGAGATATTCAAAACCTGCCTGGACACAATGCTGTGCAACCTGCTGTAGGTGATCCTGCTTCAGCAGGAGGTTTGACTAGATGATCTCTAGGGCTCTTTCAACCCTTAACGTTCATTGATCTTATGGGAAAGGTTGGCTAATAGTATCTGTATTCACAACCATACTCAGTAACAACATGATGGGGTTTATCGTAATTGAGACAGCCATACAAAGGGCAATGCAATTCCATCTGTTTCACAGCTGTAGGCTGGTTTGGCTAAAAGGTTCCCCACCCCCTTCTGAATATATGCAAAATTATTCATAGCTCATGTCCAATCAGCATTTTTTGGGGTGTTCTCACACAAGCAGAAGAGGCACATCTTTTCCAATTTACTTTCATGCAAAGAGGACATGCAAATCGGTTTCAGGCTCAGACAAAACTATTATGCTGTTCACAATGACCAGAAAAGCATCAAGGCGTGGTAAAAGAAACATTAAAAGCTGCCATGTGGAGTTTAAAACAGATGGTTAGGTAGCCACAAGTCAGAGCCAGATGAAATTTTTATTTGGATATGAAACATACCTATGGAAGCAATGGAAAGGTGAAAGTCAGTCTCCGCAGAAACAGGAAGTGAATGTATATGTTTTTAAAAGTACAGTAGCTTACTAAATTCGGTGCACATAAAGGCACTTCTTGTACACGTGCTGACACTGTATTTTGCTGCCCTGAGAAAAGCAAAGGTGAAGGGTGTGAGTTGAATGTTGCCCATTCAAATAAATAGATGAAAAAGAGAATATATACCATAGCTTGTATTGCAATGAAAACACTTTTTTATATATGGATCTCTGAGGGCGTTTCATTTTTGTGAGGGGCTCTACAAAACATGACCTCCACTCCTTTACATACTCTTAAAGCTAGAAACATCTTGCATTCCCCCTCATTTGCCTTCCTAAACCTGTCCTAAGCATCTGTATTATGTTATCCAACACACTGGCTGCTAACAATACAATCAATATAAAAGGTCAATTAGGGGGCATGACTTTTGTGCTGACCTCAAAATACAAAGCTTATTTAACATGGTTTTGAACTCTTTCACCATGGAAAATGTCTTGGAGCCATTAAAAAAATTAGGCAAACTGGCATTACAGATTTTAAAAGTACAAAACCAGGAAATTTGCTTTAATAAACATTTTTCCAACATCAGCATAAAATATATTTTTTTTTCAGTTTCATAACTTGACTGTAAAATTTTACAGTGTAGAAACTTGGCATGCCAGGCACTGACCTGAACACCTATTATTTCACTGGTTTTTAGAAAAGAGTATCTGACTGCTTATGCATTGGTATTTATTTGTAGATATTTGACATAAAAATTCTACCTTTGCACTTCAATCAGTAAAAGTTATTTTACAGACACTAGCCTCAGGCTAAATCAAAGATTCCTGATATTGATAGAGCCAGAGGACTCCTTTAGGGCAGCAAACTTTCAGTCAGGTATAAAAAAGAGCAGCTTGTTTGATTTGCACATAAACATTTTTTCCCCTTGTAGGTCTATATTTTTATATAACACTTTGTGCCTAATAATCCTGCAGCAATATAAAATGTCAGATGATTATTTAAAGAAAAAAATAAAAAAACCACACAACATCCAAAACTTACTAAGTACAAATGAAATTATTATATCAATTCATAAATTTTGGAAAAGCGTGGTTGTTACATATGGAAAGTATGCCCATTTTATGTAATACTGTATTACACAGGTCTCTGAAAATATTTTAAATACTCTTATTTAAATACTATTGAATCCCAATTGCTTCTGAATTGTAAAAGGAGGGTGGGTGAATTTCAAGTTCATTTTCGCTAGCTCACATAATACAACCCACATTTGGGATTAAAAGGAAGTGGCACAGGTACCAATGGCTGAAAGTTCAGATGGTGGTTTCCTTTTATGAAAGGTCCTACTATCATTTCAAACAGGGCAGCTACATGAAGCAGCTCATGTGGATTCAATGATTTTTGTAGGTAGACCTTCACTCAAAAATAATGCCAAAGCATGAGAAAATTGTGAACGTGTGTAGGATCATTATATACGAGAACTACTAACCACTTCATCTGCTCAACTTTGTTAAAAACTCTCAAAATAAATATCTGCTTGCTGAGCAAAGGCTGAAAAAAATCCTTGTGCATTTTACATTGAGAAATTTTGCAATTACTTTCCTCCTTCAGGCTATATTAACCAAGGCAGAACTGTGCTCACCCAACATCACATATCTGGTTCAGTTCACAAGTCAGGCTTCACATCCCAAATACATCACTTAAACTGCACCATTACAACTTCAGATTAGATGTTAGGAATAAATTCTTCACTGAAAGAGTTGTTGGGATGTGGAAAAAGGCTGCCCAGAGAGGTGGCCGAGTCACCATCCCTGGATGTACTTAAAAGATGGGTAGATGAGGTGCTTAGGGACATGGTTTAGGAAAGGTCTTTTCCAACCTAGTGATTCTGTGATCATCTCCAGAGAAGATGAGGCTGTCAAATGGATGTATGTTCAGTTCCTTTGCATCACTTAATGAGACATTCATGAGGTCTCTGAAAAAGGAAACATGTTTTAGAGACCATGTTTGCACCAGGTTTAGTAACAGGGACACAGGAGGGTCACTGGTTTGATGCAGATGCTGGGATTTCACGGCTCTGTAGTACAAAGAGCAAAACCAAATAGGTGGAGGAAATTCTAAATCAGGAACATTAATCAGAAAATATTGGGGTTTATGCTTACTTGTAACAAAGTGTAAAGTATACCATGCTTTAATACTAAATGTATTTTCTTCATGTGGAATTGGTGCTCCCGCTTCATAAAATGCTTTATACAAGAAATGACTGGAAGATCAGATTTTTCTCATGGCAAAGCAAGAAGAATAAACAATGCTCTCCAAAGGAATGGCTGGAACCTGCAGAAGTGATCATGCTACATGGCAGTTTCTGCTGACAAGCCTCAATCCCCTGACATTTGTGCTACTGCAGTGAATATCAGTGTATTACAATGGAAGATCCTGATGTGAATGAACTCTTCTAATAAAATGTTACATTCAGGTAAGCACCCAAGCTCCTGAAACATATTATGAGTCCCTTCTTACCCGAGTAAGCACTGCCATTATCCTAGAGTGCAAGGAACAGAGACAGTAAAACAATCACTGGCATGGGAAAGTGTGAAGGAGAGGTATAACCAACTCCTCATCACAACCCTATCAAACTAGTTCTTCAAATACATGGTGGTGCTGTCCAGATACTAAAGATTTATGATCTAAGGGAAAATGCACGAGACAAAGGCTATGCTGGTCAGGATGACACAATGGTGGTTCCAAAACAAAATGAGTTTAACTTCTTTTTTTTTTTTTAAGTCTCACATTGGATATTCTTCCAATACTGTCCAGAAGTTTGTATTTAGCACCTGCATCTTCACAATGACTTACTAGCATTTCTTCAAAGCACTTTGAATGCTTTCTACTTCATATGGAAAAACAGTAATTTAGGGCAGGAAAGGACTGCCTATCTGTGCAAATCCACTAAAATGTGGCATTTTAATCCAAGAAATTCTGTTGCTTCTGCCAACACCACAAAACATACATAGTTGAGCACTATCAATTTATCTTCTACAGGAAAACCAAACAAAAAAAAAAAATCAAGAAAGTGTGAAGAAACCAGGCTAGTCTACAAAGCAGAGGTCTCAGAGAAACACATGCTAAGTCTCAGTATGAAAAAGGATTAGCAATCACTTGTCTTCCTCAGCTAATTTGAAAAACAAACCAAAAAAATAACCGAATTAATGTTAATGAAATATTAAGATGAATCAAGTTTGTGTGGAATTTAGTCCTCCAGATTTTTTTGAAAAATCAAATACTAGAGATGGTCTTTAATATAAGGTATAGTAAGTATAAACTGAACATTAATCAGTTCTCCAACGCCAATCCTGTATAGGTCCTAAGGTCACTACCAGGAAATGAAACATTACAAGGAAAAAACCTAACTTGATACCTAAGCATTTTTATCAGAAAATTAATATCTCAAATTTCTTTTGGCAAAAATATTTAGGAAGTGTTGGTTCTGTTCCAGTGATAGAACCCTCGGCATGAAAAAGGAGCTGTCATTCCCTAGTATTGATTGCATGTAAAATGATCAGGTGACTTATTAAAAAAATCATAACCATGAACTATCATTCCATTGTTGCAGAACCACTGCTTAACATATCTACTCTGGACTACAGCTCTCCTTACTTGAACCCCTTTTCCCCAAGAGTTAGTTGATCACATTGACTGCAATCAAGAGGAAACATGTAACCCACTTATTGATAAAGCCACAATTCCAGTATCCTGTGGTACAGATGAAACAGAGACCGTTAAGACACTTTTCTCTGCACACTCTGAAAATAAATGAGTTAAAATGCAAGGAATTATGTTCTGTAAAGCTGGATAGTGGGAAGAGTGCTGAACTCTTATGTCCCAATTTGTCTGGTTTAAAATACATACTCATTAAGAACCTATTTATATTTCAGTTAAGCCTAATAACTTGGCTAAACAGATCAATCTGCAACATGTTAATTCTTGGGTGCTATACACACAACCTATAGTTTTATCTTCCCCATATATAGCTTTTAGGAAAAAAGAAAAACTTGTTATAAAGGAATATCACTGTTCGTGTAAAAAAATAAAAGCAGTATACTGCTAACTCAAAGTCCATGAAAAGTGATCTCACATGCATTTACTATCTGAATCTGGTGCTATTGCACTATTCTAGCCTAATCAAATGAAAAGAAACTTACTGCCACCTTCTGGTAGGTTGGGAATGCTCCCAGAACATTTTTTCTTTGCCCCGTATATCCTATTTCTTAAGGGTCTTCCTTTGTAGATCTGTAAATACAGCCCAAATCCAGAAATTAGCACCATATGTCGCTGATCTATCCCGATAGATCAATGCTCTTCCACTTGTATGCCATACAACTTCATGACTATGACCTTGCTATTAAAATGCAATCCCACTGAGGTTAAGAAATACTTATGTTGTAGCTACACAGAAAAGCCATCAAGACCAGAACACAGCATGTTACTTTGAATTTGCTTTCTCCATAAAGAAATATCAAGGAAAGCACAAAGGCGAATAACTTTAGATATTAAATACACACGGTGAACAGCCTCCTACAATCTTATTTTTTATTCCTTTTCCTTTCTCTACAAGATCATCTCCTCAGAATTGTATTTCACCTTCCTCTTCTTCCATCAAGGATGTCTACCAAGCCTAGAAGATAATCATGTATTACAATGAATCCATAATTAAGAACAATTGTAAACAGTTGCTAGATGGTTACTAAGGAAAGATCAAAGGGAATTGTTCAAAGTAACACCTGTAAACTAACTGTCCTGGAACACTAAGAACATCTAGGCATCTCCACAGTCAGCCGGCTTGGCAGCAAATACCAAAGTCCAGAAATTCCTAACTCAACTGTCTTCATTATAATACTAACACACCCACAGATTAAGACAACCCTTACCCAAGACCCTTCCTCCTCCAAACAGGCAGTGATGAATGAGTTAGTTAAATATAAATTACTAGCCAATCATTGTAACTGGGTGTTTGCCACACAAATGCCAAACACTGGAAGCATACCTCCTTATAATCTTTGTGTATCAGTACAAGGGTAATCTTCAGGTGGATTTGTGGAAATCAGAGCAACCAGGCCTGAATAAAAGCAGCATCTCTCCTGTGTATGGGAACTGGCTTATTGTACACCAAGTAGCAAACCCGCTTTTCTAACATCCTTCCTATTCACTGTTCCCTCAATTCTTCTCTCAGCAGGATGGGAGAATTAAAGAGGGAAAAAATAGTAAAACTTGTGGGTTGAGATGTAAAGGCGTAATAGAAGAAAAAAATATAATTAATATACAAAACAAGCGAGAAACAGCACAATTCCACACTGCCAAAACCTGATGCACAGCTTTTTCCTGAGCCACACCACTTCCTGGTCTATCCCAATTATACACAGAATTCATGTGGTACAGATTATCCCTTTGTTGTTTGAATCAGCTGCCCTGGCTGTGTCCCCTCCCAGCTCCTTGGATGCCTCCAGCCTTCTTGCTGGCAGGGTACTGAGAAGCTGCTGAATTCTGGACTGCTCAGCAACATCTAAAAGCATCAGTGTGTTATCAACATTGCTCTCATCCTAATCCCAAAACACAACACTAAACTCAAGAAAATAAATGGTCCCTACCAAAACCAGAACATGGTGGTTTACTTCACCTTAGAGCAGAAAAGACAGTAAACTATGATCTGCTGTTTGCCCAATTTTATCAGCCCTAAAACAGGCTAGGCTAGCTTCACATCTTATATATATCTAAAAGGTACCTATCTATAGATGATTTGCCTAAATTCCCTCTGTAATCAGTGAAGCATATCTGAACTAGGGATCACACTTCTCCGTTGTGTTAAAAAAACCCAACCCCAATTATCTAGAAACAGTTTGCTTGCATAGGCTTAGCACAGACTTTCTCAAATTTGAGTACATCTATGTATTTAAGTCTTAAGCCACAAAAAATGTTTATTCAATTGCCCATTTACCCCCACATCCAGAGATGCAACAAATCCAATGATCAGTCCTTTAAGCATTTTTCAAAATCAGCAACACACAGGCCATTGAAGTCCAAGTTAATCTAACAGCCAGTCAAGGAAAACCAAACCATAAATCCTACTGAGACAGCCAATACTACCAGCATTTCACTAGGTTCTCTAGAACATAGCTACAAACATCTTAAAAATATAAACACGTACCTTGGGTGTACTGTATCCAAAAAACACCCCCACCATTTAAGACAGGAGAAAAGATGAAGTGTGCTTTGGTGTGCTTCTATACACAAGTCAGATGCTCAGTAGTTTTTATCCAAACTCAACTATGTTTAATAGCTATCGCCCTTTTAATTTTTTAAGGGGAATTTTCTTGCATAGTTTTTATTCTGTATTTAGAAGCCTCCAGTAGTAACAATATGAAGCTTCAACAGTGGAGGTTCAGGTTGAGTAGAAAGAGGTTGTGTACTTAGGGTGGTCAGGCACTGGAACAGGTTGGCAGAGTATAAGAAGCACCTGGATGATGCTTGGCTGGCCCTGTGTGGAGCCAGGAGTTTGACTCAATGGTCCTTATGGGTCCCTCCTAAGTCATGAGATTCTAGGATTTAATGAAGATTTCTGTAGTTTCTACTAGGCAAAAGCATCCAAATTAAAAATGATAGTCATACATCAGGTGTAAAGAACTTCCCCCCATTTTAATACTAGCTTGACATGAAGTGTTAGAAGGTACTATTAAGCACTTTTAGTGAGAAATTCAGACAAAACTGAACATTCTGAAGTTCAGCACAAGGACACATTTCTTGCTTTTATCCAGACTTAGGACTGGTGACTCCATGAAGTTCACATGAGAACTTCTCTACAGGAACCTATCAAAAATCCAAGACACACAGATATAGGTACTAGAAAGCTGGGAGGGCCCGGCAAGAGGTGCTTCAAGAGCTTTGATGAGCCATGAGGAAGTGCATCTGAGCCCAGCACCTGGACAAGATGCCAGCCTCTACAGTACATGAACAGGGGTGTCAAAAGGGATTACAAACCCTAACATCAAAACAGATAAGTAAACAGATGCCATCTCCTCAGTCTACAGATGCCCACCCCACATTTTCACATTTGTATCAGCATCACGGAACAATTTCAGGAGTCTCCACAGCAAACCAAAGACACATAGAACAACTTGCAAAAGAGAAAAAGTAATCTACAGTCTGAATCTCGCCTTATTCCAAACAGAAAAAAGAAAATCACCAAAATTTAAGTGCCACAGATCATCCAGCTAAAGGAAATCCAAGACACTGGGTGAGTAAGCATTCAAGACTGCCTTGTTTGGGCTGGGATATTTTAACTACTTGGCTACCTTGACTACTCCTACAGTTGAATCTAGAAGCACATTACAGTATCTCTTACAAGAAGCTAATTCCACCATTTGCTTCAGAATTCAGGGGAATGATCAAATTCTCATTTCAGTTCCCTGAAAAAAATAGCATTTAAAGTCCTGTAACATCTCAGGTTTGGATAACAGTTAAGGCTGTTCTCATTTCTTTCAGCAGAGGGAGCCAGATTTTCATCACAGATGCAGCTGTACTTCAGATTCTCCCTAAGTTACTTGAGAATCCCTACAGAACAAACACTGCCAAACCAAGGTAGTAATTGGCCATCAGCTCTCTTGCAACCAAGCACCTGTGCCAAGGTCCTTAAGTCAGTAACCCCTGCAATAGGAACAGAAAACATAAGTTTCCTACAGGGATGGCCATTATCTTTTTATCAAGCTGACAGAGTGAAAATAAATGTACACCAGGACCTGCAAAGTTCTTATCTCCAGATGTCATCCTTTGCAACTCAAGGAACTATTCCACAGATAGATAAGACCCATTAATCACACACACCAGTCAGATTAAAAATTTATTTTCTGTTCATTTCTTGCACTTGAAGTACTCTTCGATGACATCTTTGGCCTGAGATTCCTTGCCATAGTCCTGTAACACAAGATAACCCATTAATAACATACAACCCCATTCAAAATACAGCCTACTTCTTTTAAAAGGAAAACTGAGTTTTTGACACTCTCAAGACATTCCTAAATATTCCATAGAAGTAATCTCCTGAAGCAACCTGCCAGCTGCTTTCCCCTCAATTCTAGTCAGACTATTCCAAACAAAGGACATTACATTAAAGCACTAATACCCATTTGTATGGGCACAAACAAATTCAACTTCTGCTTAAAAGTAAAGCACATGGAACAGCAACAAATATGAAAACACATGCAGAAGGTACTGGTCTATTGTGAAGATGTAGCCATCTCTTGGGACCTCAGAGACAACAAAGTCTTCCAAGGCTCGTACTGTGGCTTTACTTTACCAGTGTCATTTTAAAATATGCTCTGCAAAACATTTACAAGTTCAGCAGACACACTGAACTGGCTTTTTTTTTCTAAAGCAAAATTTCCTCTGAAAGATCTGTCCTTTCATGCTTGCTGGCAAGTCAGCATTGATAATGGTTTTGTATCTTTAAAGTAAATCAGAAAACTAGTATCAATGCCTTAAACATTAAAGAACATAAAACAGGGAAGTAGTTTGGTTTTGGTCAACAATGGAAATCAACTATTTTTAAGTAAATCTGAGATCTATTTAACAGTCCTTTATCTAAAGCAACCTTATCTTTACCACTTTTCAGAAATCAAGAAATAAGAATCATCTTACTTTGACAACAACACAACTGCAGCCCACTACTTTGCGAGGTTTCCCTTCTCTGTCGATCTTGCAGAGCCCTACCCATTCACCCAGCTTCTTGTTGTCATCAACCTGTGTAAAACATTACATCCCATTAGAACTAGCCATTTCCAACATAACTGGGTCCAGCAAAAAAAAAAAAAAGCTGTACTGTCAGAAGTATTGGGTAACGGATGGCTGCTTTCCTCAGAGGTATCAGTAGAGGGAGCCAAATTATCATCATAGTACAGCTTACAAGCATTTTAGTTGGACCAGAAAGTTATGTGAGACTACTCCCACACTACACAATCCTTGCAGCAATAATTCAATTTCTTAATTATACAAGACACCATTTAACTTGAACTTTGCAAGATAACCCATTTGCATTCTTTGCCACAGTTTTTGTACTGCTGCTATGACAATCACACAGAACTAAACCAATCACTGCTAAGAAGTCATATACAGAAATAGAGCAGTTGAAAATATAGCAGTTTCAAAGGTTTAGCTCGCTGTATGTTGAAACAAGCAACTTGTATTGCAAGCACAGTAACCTCTTCCAACCTTTTGTGTCAAGTTCCAACACTCACCTTTATTAAGTTGATCTGATGTTCTGCACAAAGTGCTTCAACTAATTTTACATATGTGGGTTCATCACAATTTGAAGCCAGAACACAAAGATGGGCTTGGCGTCTAAAAAAAATGAAAACTGACAAATGTAACTTTAGACACTGCTTGAACTTCAGCAAATAATCAAAACTGAAGAGCAAAATTAAACATGTACTTCTAGACAACCACTTCTCAAGTTTCATTTTTGGCTTTAAGACACCATATACTTTTGAAATACTACGCATGTTACATGATCTACTAAATGTTTTTCATATACATAACATACTAATATTGTCTGCTTTATCAGACTATTCCATTTTTGGAAGCTCTTAAAACATCAATAAATACTCAGCCACTAGAAAAGAGGCATAATACCTGGATAAAAAACTAAAGTTATAATTAATAAAAGCTTGAATTTCCACTTCAAGTTTTTATAAGCTCTTCAGAACAATCTTTTTTACTTACATTCAAATCAGCTGTTATGACAGGGCCTCAATTCTATTTAGGATCTTTGTATATTGTGGTACAACGTTAATACCAAAGGGATACCTGACAACAGAGAGAGCTGTGTAGGTATTCTATGCTTAACCTACTAAGTCAGTTTTCTCTATGGCTATCTTTATCATGAGCTTCACTAGGAGGATTCAGAAACGACCCCTTCAAGCAAGAGCCATTACACACAAATGAGTACAAACCTTGAATATTTCCATTCTCTTAATACATAGCATATGAAGCTGTAGCTCAACTCAGTCTCTTTAGTAAGAGTTGTCAGCCACCCAAGCTGCGTTTCTCCTCAGTTGTTTGGCACCCTGCCTTAGAACCTTTGCATACAGGTTTGTCAGACTGCTGTTCTCACTCATGAAATGAGTGAAGGGGGATCCGATAATTTTTTAAGTCATCACCCAAACACTGCAGCATTACACTCGAGCACAGTCTACTCTTATAAGAACATGTCTATATATACACACAGGTGTGTATAAATGTGTGTATGAACATATAGAGTTCTTCACCCTTATATACAGTACTTCACAACTAATTAACATATGGCATATATGACTAGCTTATATTAGTTTGATACAATAAAAAATATTCACATCTCCATTAAAAATACTAAACTAGCAAAAGAGAGGGAAATTATAAATTTCAGTTTCTCTTCAAAAAAAAAAACTAGACCAACCCTTCCAGGTTAAGTCTGACATACATATTAGCAACCCAAAATCAAAATTCATAGAAAGTTTTGATTAGTTTGTAGCTTCTTGAAACACATTATTCTTGATCCCCAAGTTTTCACAGCTACATACTGCAAGCGCAATTCTTTCCTTCATAAAATAAATCCACATGAAAACTCAAAGGCACTGGGGGGGTCACAAAAAGACAGAACCTAGCACGCTAAATACTATTAATACTATAGCTAATTGAGTTCAGCATCTGTATTTTAAGATCACAGTCAGAAGACCCCAAAACAAAGACCCTAAAAGACAAAACTCAGTGGTAGCTGAAATGTGCTCTTGCAAAAGCTTTTAACAGAATATCGAGGCAAAATGAGTACTGCACATGTTCAACATACATCAACCAGTGTTCCTAGTCTCCACGGATAGGATGAGAACGCTTACTTGTCCAAGGCTTTGGCTGCCTCGCGAATACCACGAGCTAGGCCATCATGGATAAGTGCGGTCTTCAGCACTTCTTGCAGGGCGGTGTTAACATCCATTACACCTCCAGCAGTAATGCTAAAGAGAAAACAGATACTGCTCTCATAGTGCCACCACCTTGTAACTGTAAGCGAAAGCTTCCCGTTCATCTGCAAGCATCCAGTCGTTAAACACACGGAGGGGGAAAACAAGCTAAAGAACCAAAACAAATGAGAAACCGAAGGGGACCAGCAAGAAGCCATGAGCGATCCAGCCCCGTCGGCGAGCCGCAAAGCCGTACCGTGCCGGCTCCCCGCTCCCTCACAGGGGAAGCCATGCACGCAGCCGCCCTAGCAGCCAGACACTTCCAGCGCAGCAGGAAGCGTGCGGCAGCTCCACGAGGCCTGCAATGCTTCCGAAAGCGGCGCCGAACGACGCTGCCAGGGGAGACGCGGCCCGCGTGGCCCCTCCGCCCGCCGCCCCCATCGGCCCCGGCCCCGCTCACCCTTCCTCGGCCATGGCGCTCTCGGTGGGTGCTGTTCCCGCCCGGGTTCCTGCTGCAAATATAGATACAGTCCGCCCCGGTGAGTGACGCCGGCCGCCCTGGGGACCCCGCCCGGCCCGTTCCCACCACGATGCCCCGTCAGCCGCTGGGATTCAGCCCTGTAGGCCCCAGCGCCATCACAGCTACTCACCCCGGCCCTTCCGCGAGCCGCCAACGAAAGAGAAGGCGGGCCTTCCGTCTCACGCTCTTATAGCCTGCGAGGACCCCATCCCCCGAGGGCGTGGAGGTTGTCCGCGGCGCTGCCTGATCCGGCACCTCTCTCGCCCCAATAGCCATGGAGAAGGCGGCCGCGAGACCTCCCTCATTGTCAGAGTGGGTCCGGCCGCGGGGAGCGGTAGCGGACGGACAGGGCGGCTGGGGGCTGCTCGGGGCCGCTCGGGGCCGTGTCCCATCATCTTCCCCAGGCTGCGCCTGTTGCGGGCCCCTCGCTGCAAGAAGGACATCGAGGTCCTGGCGCGTGTCCAGAGGAGGGCAGCCAAGCCGGTGGAGGGTCTGGAGAACAAACCTGATGAGGGGCCCTGAGGGAGCTGGGGTTGGTTAGTCTGGAGAAGAGAGGCTGAGGCCTTATCACGTGGCAGAGAGATGGTCTCTTCAGCCAAGTGACTGGTGATAGGACAAGGGGAAATGGCCTCAAGCTGCACCGGGGCAGGTTCAGATTAGATGTCATGAAGAATTCTTAACCGAAAGAGTTAAGAATTTCTTCATGACATCCTCATTTCATAAGAATGTCATGACATCATAATTTCTTCCCTGGGCAGCCTGTGGAACAGGCTGTCCAGTGAAGTGGCTGAGTCACCATCCCTGGATGTATTTAACAGACAGGCAGATGATGTGCTCAGGGATATGGTTTAGGAGAGGTCAGGTATGGTTGGACTTGATGATCTTAAAGGTCATTTCTAGCCGGCAGAGGCCTGACTTAAATCCCTGACACCTTTCCGTGGGGCACACAGCACTCAGCCGTCACTCGGAGGAGACCCACAGCACAGAACCGCACCGGTGGCCATCCCTGCCAGACACTCACACAAGCGGTACCGGTGTGCGGGCACCGACCCATGATTTAGTTGGTCTGTGAGCGCAACCCAAATGGGACCTGCTGAGGCACTGCCTGCGCGGCGCGGGCGTTGTCAGTCCCGTCTGGCCTGGACTCGCCGTAGGACCGCTGAGCCGTTCGTGGCCGAGTATGGTTCACAGACCACGTGACATCAGGCCCTATTAAAAGGGCGGGAGGGGAAAGGTGGGGCCGAGCGGTTCTGGGGTGGGTTGGGGTGGTCACCGGGCGGGTGAAGTGCTCTGTGTTACCGCAGTGTGTACGTTCTGTCGAGGGTCCTATTGTTACTTTCTTTCACCAGGCATTGTCAGTAACTGTCATACCAAACCTTGGGAGATCTGTCTGATTGTCCTCCCCTGCTGCTGGGGACTGAACCACGATTCTGACGTACTAACATCTCTGTAAGAAATACAGTGGCAAAGTACAAGAAAAGTAAGCAGTTTTGATATCCGCAGGCTATGGCTAATGCAGTGAGGTGTGCTTGTCACCGATGTTGTTGGTTGCCCCTTGTGCAGTGTCCTTTGATTTTCATGGTATTGCCAAGTGGCAGGCTGTTGGCTCAGCCCTGGTTGTGAAGGGTCCCTGTCCTCATACCTGGCTAGACAGGAGACTGACACAGGGAGAGAGGCAAATGGCTCAGCTGGCTCTGAGCTGCCCTTCAGGCAGTGTGGCCTTTCTGAGCTTCCCTGGAGAAAGGCCTGCCTGGCAGGCTGTGTCTGCAGCAATCCCAGGCTCCAGCTGTCTTCCCCCATAATACCTCTTAGACAGGTAGGTACAGAGATGTAGACAGAAGCTAACCAGAGTCCTCTAAAAACCAGCCATGGATATAGAAGTGTAGTGTGTGGGTACTCCCCTCCCTGCATTCTGAGCTACTGAGGACAAAGTCAGTACAAACAACACTGCCTGTTACTCACACTGCTAATCCCAAGGTGCACACGGCTACCTCCAACTACTGCCATATGTGGCCTGAAACTATGAACTGGAACCCCAGTTGCAGTATCCCAGTAGGTTGTATCTACTGCAACCCCAAGACAGGTGTTTTCATTTAGCAGCTCCTGTGGGACATTCAGCCATGAACTTCTCTTCCACAAGATGTGTGAACATTAATTTTCCTTCATATGTCTCAGACCTCTGAAAGCCTGTAAACACACATAAACTACAAAGGCCACTTTCTTTCTCCCTCCCCAAGGAGACTGTTCTTCCATATATACATCTACCACTTCCTGTGCTCACTAAAAAGTCCCCAAGACAACTAATTGATGCAGTTTTTATACCAGGTGGAACAATAAAACATTATCTCCTTCAAGGTCATCAAAGGAAAACGAGAAGTCCCTAGCCAGGGTTAATAATAAACACTGGTATTGCTGGATAAGTGCAATATACATTCTGTCCAGGAGATGAAAGTATGCAATCTGAAAGATTTGTATTGCAACAAAACTGATAATCACAAATTATAATCTAGTATTCTAGAAATTGAATAAGCAAAAATAGCTTTCCTAGCACAGCTGCAAAAAAACAAACCTGCGCTAAAATTTAGATGATGTATGTGTAGATGGGAGGTTTGCACTGGCATTGAATTCTGTGTTGAAATGTCAGTATAGCCCAGTAGGCATACACGTTTGTGTGTAATAATTGATGGAAGTGTGTGATCCTGTTTGAAAGTCCACTCCACTGCACAGTGTGTTGTTAATGGGAGCCCAGTGTGCACGTGAACACTCTGCACACTGTGGGTACTACTCCACCTGCTCCACCTTTCTGTCCAGATCCCTACAAGGAGTGGCTAGTTCCTTAACCTCTGTCTTCACTGTTAGAGCTACGATGACCCTTTAGCAGTCTGATGTTTAACTGCTGGCATGCAGCCACAGGGCATGGCACATCTAAGCCAAGGACTGCAGTCCTGTGCTGATAGAATACATCTAGTGCACTTGAGGGTGCATGAGCAGGGTCACAAGCAGAGTGCCAGAAAACACACTGGGCTGGAGGGGCTGAGTTGGTGTCAGTTCAAACACTCTCCTGGTGTTTCACTGTGCAGCCAGCCCCAGAACAGAAATTCACTCCCCTCCTGATCTGCTTATGTTACAGGCAGCATAACATGCTGTCTGTAAACTTAGATTTGGGGAGATGAAAATCAGTAACAAGCTGCTGTGACATGACATTCAAGAATTTGGATTCTCACCAGCCTGCTGATCTGAGTAACCAATTCAGACTCACCATCTCGCTGCATGTATTTAAAAATCCCGGGATTACAGATACTACCCTATATGGTCTCCATTCAATTCCCTGCCTCTCCCACCTTTCCAGGGTGCCAGGCTTCCTCTTTAATTTTTTTTTTTCTTTGTGACCAATATGGCAACTGAACCTGTTTTTTGTTTTTTGTTTTTTTTTCAAACGAGGTGTACTACAGTGAAGGTCTAATGGTTCACTCTGCCTGGGCCCATCCCCTTTTGCTTTCTCTATTTCTCTCTTTGTCTCTTGCTGCAGTAACCCTTACCTTAACCTTGTGCTCTCCCCAGCAATGGCAAGGTATCTTTTTTTTTTTAATTTCTAAGATACCAGCCGTGATAGCTTAAGTACTGTGTTGTAAACTGTGGAGACTCAAAAACTGAGTAGTTTAGACAGTGGCACAGCAGGCGCAGCTGTCAGGTAGGCAGGTGTAAGTGCCAGGTATTACAAACTCACAAGAGGGATCCAGGACACTGCTAACCTCTGAACAATCAGTTCACAGTATCACTTGTGAATAATACTTACAAAACTTTTCTCTGACATCTGTTTCTAGAAATACAAAGTGCAGGAATGTGCTATGATTATATTTATAATGTCACAAGATAGAATTATCTCATTTTCCTCCCAAAATAGACACAATTTCTCAGTCTTGTGAAACATTAAATTGGAAGCCTTCCTACAAAATACACCAGGGCACATTTTACCTTACTCTTCCTAACCATTTATCTTACTAATTTCCTCATCACACAGGCAAAAAAAAAAAAAAAAAAAGTTTCTGCATCATGAAGATGGGAGGACAGGCTATTTTTACTGATTTTCTTGCTCTGTATCCACAGAAGTCCTGGTCACCAGCCCAGAGAGGAAAGATGTGTATTTTGAAGCACCTCCAGGTAACAGTTCAGAACAGCCAACCACATGCTGCTACTCAAGAGTGCGAAAGATGTTGCTGTTGAGTTTCAAGTGCCTGGAAAAATGATGGTGAGACCATTCTGGTGTCATAGAAAAAGAGGACATGCTATGTTTCACTAATGATTTTTAAGGAAGAAAGGCCTTGACATCATGGTTACAGAACAAAAGAGTTGGGTTTTGTAACCTTTCACAGATTCTACACTACATTTTTTAAGGATGTGGTTACCATGTGGTCACATTAGAGCCATTTTAAACTCTTTCCAAATACCTGTGTGCAGCCACTATGACTTCTGGCAAAATAAATAGTAATACCATGCAAATAAGCACTGGGTAAGTGATTTCTGGATTTCAATGCAAATTATTTCTTAGATATCTACAGCTATATAGAACAATAATGAGGGATATGTATTCCCACACGTGCTGAGCATTTCTGAATGCCCTGGATGTGCACAAAGGAAGCTGCTCTTAAACCAAATGTTCTTAATATGTTTTCATCTTGTGGACATAAGCAATGGATGTAGAGTCTATTTGCAGTATTTATAGAGGGCTTGTGCTCCAAGGCTGAATTTTTACATATTGTTTGAGGTCTGAATGATAAATCTTTGGGTTTTTTTAAGCTGCTGCAGACATCACATGAACAAGACAGGCTTTTGTATGATTTAAAAAAAAAATATTTTTACTAGACTTGAAAAACTATCATAAAAGGCTGGTACCTAGTCCCAGTTCGAAGGTTAACAAATATTTATAGCGTACAAAGAATATCTGAAGAGTTAACAAACATATTCCATCAACCGGTTTCTTCTAGCAATAATGAGCTGTAAACTTTATGCACACAAAGGAAATTTATAGCCCTGTTATTTTTTTTTTTATTGGAGCCATAGCTCTTGCTATGTGCATCACTACTACTTTGCACACCTCTCCTGCACACACTGACTTGGTGGAAGTCTACAAATCTGGAAATCATTGTGTGTCACCTTTTTCTTTATTATCCTTTTGCCAAACTCAGGATGACTTGCATTTGCTCTTCCTTTTTCTTTTATTGTGTGTTTTGGTTGTTTTGGGGTTTGGTTTTTTTTTGGGGTGGTGGTGGCGGCTTGTAAGATTGTTCAAAGGGCAGCATCTTCCATGAAAAGGATTTATGTCTTTTTCTGGAGGCAGAGAGGGAAAGGTCAAGGTAGTTCTTGCGGATTTTTCAACTTGACAGCCACAGCATGTAATGCCACGCACAACATACTGTCAAAACAGGCCTCAGCAAAGCACTGTGTGGCTGTTGTTCTTTGTAGCTTCTAAGTAGTTTTTAAATTTCCTGATCTTGTGATAAGAAACAATTCTGCTTTTTCCTGTCACACGGCATGCGGGATTCTAAAGTTAGGTACATGGCAACATTTGCTCTGAAATGGCCTTATTATGCATCCTAGTTTTATAACCAACTAGATGGAACGCTGATGGCCTCGTTACAGTAGTGCTTTTAAGAAGTAATTACTGTGTATTTTTCTCTTCAAGCAATAGTTGTTCAGTCTTTTATTACATTTGAGTCCCCAGCTCATGACTCATCTCTTTCCCCCCGTGCAACTTGTGCCAAATTGTGTTGATTATATCACTTCTTCCTCGTCTCCAGACTAATTTACTCCTTGCCCGTGTACAGCTCGTAGTTCTTGTGACAGCCTCGTCCATCAGCTCTTCTCCCACCCTTCCACTGATCCCGTAACTCGCTACAGAGGCTGCGTGGACGGTCATCGATCCGGCTTGATTTGCCACCCGGAAGAAGCTGTCGTGACTCCTCTGAGGCACATGTGCCGCGCACCCTGGGAGCCAGCAGGTTGTTACCGGCCTCCCGAAGCCCGCTGCCTTCCCGCCGCCCTCGGCGCTCTCGCCGCCGGGCAGGCCCGTGGCGGCCTTCCCTCTGCCTCCTGCCAGCGGGGCCCGAGGCGCCCATCAGCGCCCGGTGGGGCGCGGGGCGCGGCAGCCCGGCCCCGCAGGCGGAGCATGCTCAGTGGTGGCGGCCGGGGAGCCGGGGCTGGCGCTGGCCCCGGTAGCTTGGCAGCTCGCTGTCAGCCCGGGCAGCGGTAGGTGCGGTAGCGCGCCGGCCATTGCGGACGCGGCGCTCCTTCCCCCATGGGCAGCCGGGCGGCGGACGGCGCGGGGAGCGAGCGGCCTGCAGGTGGGCGGCGGTGAGGCGCCCCGCGCTTCTCCGCCGGTGACTGGCGGCGGCTGCCGCGCCGCTGGCTCAGTCTGCTGCGGCTCCGCAGCCCGCGCTGGGAAAGGGAGCGGGCGTGCAGGGCGTGGGGACGGGCTTCTCCCCGAGGTTGAGTCCCGCAGTGCCGCGCACCGGGACTGTCCCCGGGAAGCGTGGATGCCCACGCCCGCGCTCGCACCCGGTGTGTGCGTGGCGGGGGTAGGCGTGGGGCCGGGCCGGGAGCGCGGCGGGGCAGCTCTGGCAGGAGCCCGTGGGCTGAGGGGCGGCCGCAGACTGGCACCGCGCGGGGAAGGTGCTGCCCTTACGGCACAGCCCTCTCCTGCCTGAGGAAAAAAAGGGATGCGGGTTGATTTAGTTCTCCGGAGCCGGGAGAGTAGGAGCTTCGTGCGGGCTTTAGGTTTCAGACCTGATTTGAAAATTGTAACGTCCTCCATTAGTTCGCAATGCTTTCGTTTACTTGTTTTTTTTTTTTTCAGGAGATGGCACACCAGAAGAACCTGGTGAGGAGTCAAGGCGACTCACCAGAGAGCAGTTGTTTACAATGGCTGCAACAGCTTCCATAAACTTCAGTTCAATGATATGCTATTCAATCCTGGGACCCTTTTTCCCCTCTGAGGTAAACAGGGAATTAAGCCAGCTACTTCTGAGATGATTTTTTGTGTCTTAAAACTTTTAAAAAGGGTCTGAATGCTGTGGGACCCTTGTGGCTGGCCATAAGTTCAGAGTTAAGACTTTATGAGTTGTGAAAATTCTTAGCAATAGCCTGATACTAGTTAAAATAGTGTATCTAAAAGAGTGTATCTAACGGTGACCTGGATCCTGTCCATGGAGTAATTTCATCCTCCCTGTGGCTGCAGAGGACATAGCAGGCTAATGAAATGGAATAGAAGTTGAACTGGATCCTCAAAGAAGTGAAATAGCTTTTTTTGCCTAGTCTTGTGCAGCAGTTTAGTAGTAGAGCTGAGATTAAAACTCTGCATGTCTTGACTTGCTTTTTGGTGCCTTAGCCACTCACTGACTTTTTATTTATAGCTCTCTTTCGGTTAACTTATGCTGGACTACTATTCACTGTGTTAAATTTTGTGGTCTGACAGCCAGGAGGGGCCTAACAACTGGAGGGGCAAAAAAAATGATTAGCCCTTCTTATGTTGAATAAATGCAGTGTTTAAAAATACAGGATAAAAAAATGGTCCTGGTGTGTATGCAGTAGAAGTCCATTTCTCTCATGACCAAGTTGTTCCCAAGGATTAACAAGGAATGTTATTTTTGTTCTAGATAGCCCTGTGTACTGTTTGTACCCGAGTGTAATTTGCTAGTTGGATAAGTCAAAATTTGCTTGGTGCTAGTTATGGGGAACCATGATGCAGTTAAGATAACAGATACCTCTGTTTACTGCCCTCACCATGTGAGAGTTCAAAGCTTTCTGGCTAGCTCCATGGCATATCAGCTGAAGCCACCTGGATGAAGTCTGGTCACCCCTTAACCACAAAGGGGTTTCCATTCATTAAGGAATGAACATTATTTGTTTTTGGGTTTGGTTTTTTTTTTGTTGATTACAGACAGTTTAAATAGAAGCACAACATGTCTTTAAATTGCTGTGTTGTTACATTGTGAGCCCCTACTGCCTCTGAAAAAGGAAATTGCTTAGTAACTGCACTAATAGAGAATTTAAAACAAAAAGAAGCATGCACAAGGCATGGGTGATATTCTTCATCAAGAATTCACCTCCGTCTTTACATAGCTGTGATCTTTTTTTGCAGGCAGAAAAAAAGGGTGCCAGTAACACCGTTGTTGGCCTGATTTTTGGATGTTTTGCTTTGGTCAACTTCTTGACTTCTTTAATATTGGGGAAGTATGTAAGTATAATTGAAGCTGTAACTTCTTTCTGTGGTGACACAGGTCAGTATGTGAAGACAGTTCTCTATAGGTGAGAAGAGAGATATCTCTTCCATAGCAGTCTGGACTGTCCTGTCAGGCTGAAGCTGATCTAAGTCTTATCAGTACAATTTAAAGTTTACACTTAATACATTTCTGGAAGGTAGCATAGGGTGATGGACATGCAGCTGTTAACTGTTCTGTATGTTTCAGAGTAACGTGCTGATCTGTTCTCCTCTCCCCTACCCCATCTTTTATTTATTTCACTTGTATAGTCTGTCTGCCTTTGGTGCTGTTTGTAAGGTATAGTTTTAGTTCTTTGGGTCTGCTTTTCTATTTTCTGTTGGCTTTAGTTAGCTGCATTCTACTTCTTTACTGGTATGTTGGAAATAACATTTCCTCATGTTATGGCTCTCTGCTGCCTCGTGTTTTCCTTCCACTTCATTGTACAGCAGTATGAGATAAATGTCTCCAGTCATTGCAACTTCACTTTTCCCCCAGATTTTTCTGATGCTGGGGAAATTACAGATAAATGAACACTTACATAATTGATAATGCCGGAACACTGCAGTCTGTGCATTTTTGGCTGGGACTGCTCAAGCTCTTTTCTAAGTAGGAGTTGCTGCGGTTTCACAGTATTCTCTTTCTTTGGCTGGGCAGTCTCTTTACTGAACCCACAGTGCATTATTTTCTCTGGGGATGAGGTAGATTATCAGGTGCCATTGGTAGGTCCCGTCTTGATGCCCATGATGGCATTTAGCTGTGGCACAACTAAGCACTTTGCAGGAGAGAGAGCGAGCACATGGTCCTTGCTGCAGACAGGTGAAGTGAGCACCGATAGAGGTGGACAGTCCAGCAATCAGAAGTTGTGAGGCAAGTGAAACTCGCCAAAATATGACCTCTGGTAGTTATGGCTGAAACACAGAGACCTTGTCCAAGCTTGAACAAGAAGAGTCTGAAATACCATCTGTCCTTAGGGGAAGTTACAGCATGGGATTAGAAGATCAGATATACTTCATGATGGGATAGAGTTAGCTTTGTGGCATGCCTCTCATCATCCTTTACGCTGATGATGGAGTCTGAAATGAAGGAAGGTGGGGTCCTTTCCCTGGTAATTGGAAACCTGAAGCTGCTGTGCATCCTGTGCCAAAGCTTTGTGTTAATAAGGGTTGCGATATATTTGCTTTAACATCAGCTTCTGTTGATGCTTCTTAGCCATATACATGACAGGTTTCTCTGACTTGGCATCGCAGATGGAGCTGGCGGGGAATGTATTACTTTGCTTATAATGAGAAATGCTGCTGTAACCTGCCGCTCAGCAGAAGCTGCAGCGTGCTGCTGTGAAATAGTTAACTGCACCATTGTCTTAACGTTCTGAAAACTGGGTTAAGTCACTTAACAGTCAGAATATTTTTAGGTTTAGTAGTGTGTGAAGGCACACCAGCCAGGAAAAAGGTCTCCAGCTCTTGTAGTTACATGTGCTAAAAGGGCAGACAATGTTTTGATTTCTTAATACTAACTTACCAAAGATTTTTGGTCTAGGTTTGAAATAGTAACTTGTAAAAATGGTATTTAATTTACAGCTTACGCATATTGGAGCAAAATTCATGTATGTGGCAGGGATGTTTGTGTCTGGATGTGTGACCATTCTGTTTGGGTGAGTAATTTTTATTGGTTGGGGGGGGGTGTTTGGTCTTTTAATGATTTTCATCCATTTGAAAAGATGAACACAAAACAAACCTGGCATTTTCCAGTTGTTTGTTAGGTCACCTACATTTTTGGGTCTAAGATAAAAAATAATTTTATCTGTCCCTTGTAAAGCAGAATGGTTGTTTCAAAATCTGTACTTTGAAAGCAAAGGAGAAAGGTTCTATATATTTAAATAACTACCGTAGATGATGAATGGCAAGAAGGCTGTCAAAGTGCAGCAGTAAGGGAACTATTTCTGCATAATGTTTTAATTATTCTTTTCTGTAGAATAGACAGTGCAGATGAGAAGCTTTCCCTGGCAGGTGGAGAAGCTAAGGCTAAGCCAGTCATTTCATCAAAATAAGTTTTCTTAACAATGAAGGAAGCTCTTATTAGGTAGTTGGACCTTATTGCATCTTACTCCTCACACAAAAGAAGTTATGAAATACAACAGAAGATGGCATTGGAGACTTTCACAGGTTAAGTTTTTCTTGCTCCTTTCACCACTGAAGAAAAGGGGAAAAAGAGAAAGCTTTCAGAATTAGTTTTGATAGAGTTTATGTAACTTTGTTAGTGTGATTCAGAAAGAGTAAGAAGTGGTGCTTCAGGACCTTTAGTAGATGACTTGCTGCGTCCTGAGAGATCTCCATCATTTTCTGTGGTGTTTTTTGTTTGTTTCGTTTGATTTTTTTTTTTTTTTTTGTTACCTTCCCAGAATGCTGGACAGGGTGCCAAGTGGACCAGTGTTCATCAGTTTGTGCTTTTTAGTAAGAGCAATGGATGCAGTAGGTTTTGCAGCAGCAATGACCGCATCGTTTTCAATCCTTGCCAAGGCGTTTCCCAATAATATAGCTACTGTCCTGGTAAGTGCAAAAACCAGTATTACAGGTAAGTACCCACAGTGTGATAAGTTGCCTAAAAACAGGAGGGAAAAAAACCTCCATACAGAATCACAGAATGGTCTGGGTTGGAAGGGACCCAAAGGAGTTCCAACTCCTCTCAAACAAGCAGGTCGACCAACCTCCAGGCCTGGACCTAGACAAGACTGCCCAGGGCCCCATCCAACCTGGCCTTGAACACCTCCAGGGTTGGGGCATACACCACCTCTCTGGGCAGCCTGTTCCAGCACCTCACCACTCTTGCTGTCTTGTTTGCAGGCATTTTGTAATTGTCACATAATGTTTGTTTGTAATCTAGAATCACAATCCTAGAACAAGTTTAGACCTTAGCATAACTCCAATTAGCCATAAATTAAGTAGTATTCATCAGTTGCTTACATTTTGAAGCAACTGAGCGTTGAGGGCAGTAGTTCTTTAGTTGAAATCAGTATTAAAATACTAATGCAGCTTTTAGTGAATACTTCTACATGGCTAGTAAGACTTCATGTTAATTGATTCAAGAAATTTGATGGATTTGTTCGAATAGTGTAGACTTAAATGTCTGAAAGATGCAAAACTGAAAACAATTCTGATCTATTTTTTCTAATCTTGATAAAAATGAAGTGTGGAGGAGAGGTAGAATTTTAAATTTGCAGGGTACAATTTGTGGTCATAATGATTAATTTCATTTGGAGATATTACCCTCAATTAGTCAGATTTTGTGGTGTTAGGAAAAAAAAAGTTTTGTATTCAATGAAATGCTGCTTTTTTCTCTCTTGTTCAATAAATTCTGATTTCAGTTCAACTACCGACTGACAGAAATAATTGGTTAAATTTTAACAAGTGAAAAATGTTAACATACTTCAGAACATGTAATTAAATTGGAAAAGTTGATGTTTTATTAATGTTGTTAAGCTGTATTGTTATTTTTATAAATAAATGTCTATAAAAATCATTCTGCTAATTAGCAAAAACCAGTGGTACCAACAGTGAGAAGATGGCAGTTTCTTTGGAAAGTAGGTTATGCGTTGTAATGATGTTTTGGATTTATTCAGTCAATGAGGTTCAGTTTTCCTGACTGCAAATTTAAATGTAATTTAAATAGCTGAGTAAAGTAACCTTGACTTAGTTGCATACCTTCACATAAGACTTAAAAATAAATTGTATTATGTGGTGGATACACGATAAACACGATGCATAGCTGAATATGGTATGGGGTAGTGATGATCACCTCAAGATCGTGGTCAGAAGTGCCACAGAGGGGTGGGTTGGTAGCTGCCTGTTTAAAATCTATAAAGGGCACTATCAGAAGGCACACCCCTTTTAAATAATAATAATAATAATAATAATATTAATTATTATTATTAGTTTGCCGTGTTATATACACTCTTAATGTGTTCTGCATGAGAATAAAAGCTTTTATGAATAAATCCTGTAGACTTTGTGTCCTTAAATGGACGTGAAGGAGAGTGCTTGTTATCTGTGAGCTCTGTTCGTGGGGGTGGCAGAGGCAGGAGGAAGAATTGGTCAGTTGAAGCAATGTGCATCCTATGGATAAATCATAAAGTCTGAAGGAATGGGTGAGGGATGCTTAGCTCTGCTTTCCATTGCCCTTCTTGCTAATGCTAGGCACTGAAAAGCACGTACCCTTTAGGTAAGTTTTCAGCCCATCTTTTACCCTTTGTGTACTCTCGAGAGTGTACAGGGAAGTTATTGGAGGCATGTCAGCCTTGTTGAAGTGGAAAGTTCAGCATCTGTCAACATGAACCCTCTGTTGGAGGAGGTATGAACTTCAGAACATAAGCAATACTTTTCTAGCAGTATCAGTTTTACATTACCTGCCCTGATCTGTAATAACTCAGAACCTCAACTCCAGTTCCCCAGGTAATAATTCATAGTTAGAAGGGTTAAATGATGCACAGCCTGATTTGAACGGAAGTCTCACCTATCATAAATATTTGTTAAGGTTGGTGTCCAGCACAAGTAAAAGCATTATTTGGATGCAGTTATGTTTACCTATGTGTTGAAGTTTACCAAAATGTCTCAAATATGTCAAGAACTAATTTTAAGGACTTGGCTAATCATATGCTGTTTCCTTTCCTAAGAAAGGACAAGGCTGGGACTTTAGGTTGACCTAGAGTAAAGAATTTGCTGTTGACTGTGCCTGCTCTCAGGCTGTTTGCATGCTCTGACTTGTATCAATAAAATGAAAGATGAGAATGAATCCCTGTACCATCTTTCTGTGTCCCAGAAGTTAGCAAAACCTGAGCTGTAAGTCAGTTTTACCATTAGACCATAAAAGGGGGTGGTCTAAGTGCTGATGACTCAAGTACTGAGGCAGATGTTGGCAGTGGTGGCTGTGGTGTTGTAACACAAGGTTTAAGTGTAACTATTGTTGTCCTTTAGAAAGTTAGTATCTTCTAAAAGATGCCAGATGATTTTGGCTGTAATCTCATAGTCTGAGTTATGCCTGTGGAAATTTCACTGTTATTCCCTACCCCTAGTCTGTGAATTCATGTCGTCAGTTATGGAGAAAAAGTTTTAACCTGGCACATGTACTCATTCCAGGATATGATGACCTCTCGGGTAAGTTTGTTTGGGTCCTCCTCAGGCTGAAGTCTAACTGTAGCCAGGAAAGATGATCTCTGCAGCCTGAGTTGTCCTACAGATGCTTTCCCTCAGTAGAGGGAAAATTTGTCTAGCCTCAGGACGGAGATGTGTTAGGTGACAGCAGTGACTCATGCTATGTTACAGGTGGTTCCCCATAGTGAAGTAAAGGAGGTGATGGCTGTCATGCTGACAACTGTAAAAGTCCATTTGTTGCCCCACTTTGTGCAGGTCACTAGTAGCTTCACCCATAAGGTCACCCTTAGCGATGCAGTATCTCTTGTGTTTCACTAGCTTGCTAGTGGTGCTGCTCCTCAGAAAAACTTGTGTTTCTGGCATTCCGACTTTTTCTTGTTTTCATTTCCCTCCTTTAGGGCAGCCTTGAAATTTTTACAGGACTTGGGCTGGTTCTGGGCCCACCCTTAGGTGGCTTTTTATATCAATCTTTTGGTTATGAGGTCCCTTTCATTACACTGGGATGCGTAGTATTGCTCTTCGTGCCTGTGAATATGTGTATATTACCAAAATACGGTAAGCATCCTTCTTCTTGTCTCCTTAGTTCACCTTAACTTCTCATTTATACAGCTGTATTTTAGCACAATCCCAGTTTCTGGAGTCTGGCCCAACTCAGAGGGCAAAGCTCCAGCTGAATTAACTTGTCTTGGCCAGGCCCATATTTTAATGAAAACTAAAATTAATGTGTGCAAAACCTATATCCAGCAAAAGCTGGATATAGGTTTTGCCTAAACCAAGAGAACTCTATACTCTTGAGGGGTTACAGAGCGAGGAGGGGCGAAGAATGACAGGGAGAACAAAAATGGTTTATTTGTACTGAATGGTGCAGGATCTGATTAACATGAAGGAGTGAAGAGTGTAAAAGTTAATAAAGGAGGGGTTTAGCTGAAGTATTGGAGGTCTCATAAATTTAGTTACATTTTAGATGGGCCTGCTTGGATAGAAAGCTAACTTAAAGACAAGTCTTCATACAAGATCATAATTGCAAGGTTACAGTTCTGTTAGTCTTTTCTAGAATAAAACTAGTAACTAAAAATATTTTTACCTCTGAAATTTTAAAACCTTGGATAATATCTTGATATATATTAGCTTTTAGAATAAATTTTCAGTGGATAACCACGTGCTGCTACTGCTGGCTTCCCCAGAATTTGTATGGAGTCTTGCTGGCCAATTTACAACTATTAGCTCAAGTGTTAGCTCTGAGCTGGTGGATACTAGCAAAAGAACTTTTAGTTCTGTGTATATTTTAAGACCACATTCAACCATTAAAGCACCAACAGCTCTGGAAAGAAGTCTAACTTAGAAATTACATCTACCCATGACATCTATACAAGAGCTAGCAGAGCAGTAATTGTATTTTCACATAACTGGGAATAGTACGTTTCTTTGCAAGTGTGCAAGTTGGGGACTTCCAATGTTGGGACCTAAACTGTGTGCTTCTCCTAATCACCTATCAAATTTGTTCCTCTAATATAAAAATAATGCAGTGCTATCGATTTTCATTTATTAGATAACAAGAGTATTAGGCCTTGAAAAAAGGGAAATGCTGAGTTCTAAAGCATGGAGATCGGTAATGAGCGTATGCTGCTGAACACAATGTCAACCCTCCCTCATTTTTCTCTTGAAACAGATTCGATCCCTAGCAAGGAATCCTTTTGGAAACTCATCCTTCTGCCTAAGGTCTTACTACTCTGTCTTACTGTATTTTCTCTGAGTGCGTGCTTGGGTTTCTTGGATCCCACAATGTCTCTATTTATCCTAGAGAAGGTAAGTCCTGTTAACATGCAGGGAAGTCTTGACTTGCTAAATAATAAATAACTGGTTACAAATGCAATTTAAATATCCTAAACAAAAATAAGCCTAATCCAACTGCATTGCTTCAATCAACTGTTAATAGCATGATTTTTAAATAACTTGATTTCTGCTTCTGGGTTTCAGCAACTTTGAGGCCTTTGAAAATGTGCTCTTTCCACTTAATGGACTTCCAGCTGCAAAGTACCATCTCTGAACAGGGCATTGCAGCTGGTTTTGTAAACCAGGAACTTTTTCCTCTGTCTGACAGCAAATTCTGTAGGACTGCACAGTCCCTGACAGTGTTACATCTCTTAATATGGACATTTGCTTTCAGGGCCATGATGTCACAGTCATGCCTTTTCTTATAGCAATGCCAAAATTAAACTGACTGCAATTATGTAGTCTGCCAGCTGACTTCTTCGTTCACTCGTTAAAAAGGCAAATGCTGTTTTATTTACTTTTAATTGATTTTAGTAGTTACGTATTTGTTTCCTACTTACTTTTATTTATTTATTTTCCTCATGGCGTTTAAGGTCATGAATTTGAAGTAAACAGCTCAAGATTCTCTTCCTGTGTGAAGTTAAGCCATGCTTTTTGAGTGGCTTATTTATTAGTTGTTTTTCCAGTGAATAACATTTTACAGGTGATTGTGCTCCTACTTTTTGGTCTCTCTAGTCCAGTACTTAGAGCACTCATACAAAGTGGAGGAGACTTGATGCTAATCTCTTCCAGCAGTGGAGATGTGAATGTGTATCTTTCACCACCCAGGAGGGGTCTGCAATTGTGCCACTGCAGAATATGGCACGTTGGTATGGCTCTCCTGCTTTCCTTCTGCTCTGTGCTAACAGATACTTGCTGTGAAAGTGAGAACAACTACTTGTCAGTGTTCTAACCACTGAATTAGAGTTATTATCATGTGCTTGCATATGGCAAGGAAATAGTGAATATTTATGGAGTTCAAGCCACATGAAACATCTTGGAATACCTTTTAACTGGAAGTTAAAGCAGTCATTTGAGAGACCAGTATGGTTCTGGTTCATCACATGTTTCATTTCAATACCAAAATGTGACTCTGCATTAAAAAATGCAAACCTTGGGGTTTTTGCAGAAAGCCTCTTACTCCAGTAAAATTTTTCCTTTGGTTGAAAAAGACAAAGTTTTATAGCACTATTTACTTTTAAGGTGCCCTGATTAGCAGTGGATGATAGCAGTATTTATGCTTTTCTAAGCTGAAATAAAAATACAACTAAGCGTCGCAGACATATATCCAGGCTGGGAGAAGAGCTCCTTGAGAGTAGCCCTGCTAAGAAGGACCTGGGGGTCCTGGTGGATGAGAAACTGACCATGAGCCAGCAGTGTGCTCTTGCAGCTCCGAGGGCCAGTGGTATCCTGGGATCCATCACAAGAGGGGTGGCCAGCAGGGACAGGGAGGTGATTGCCCCTCTCTGCTCTGCCCTCATGAGGCCCCATCTGGAGTACTGTGTCCAGATCTGGGGGCCCCAATTCAAGAACGATGTGGAGCTGTTGGAGAGGGTTCAGAGGAGGCCATGAAGATGATCAGGGGGCTGGAGCACCTCCCCTGTGAGAACATGCTGAGGGAGCTGGGCTTGTTCAGGCTGGAGAAGAGAAGGCTGTGGGGGGACCTCACTGCAGCCTTCCAGTACTTAAAGGGGACATATAGACAGGAGGGGAATCAGCTTTTCTCAAGGGTGGATGGTGGTAGGACAAGGGAGAATGGATTTAAGCTAGAGGAGGGAAGAGTTAGGTTGGATATCAGGGGGATGTTCTTCACAGAGAAAGTGGTGAGGTGCTGGAGCAGGCTGCCCAGAGAGGTGGTAGATGCCCCAGCCCTGGAGGTGTTCAAGGCCAGGTTGGATGGGGCCCTGAGCAACCCTGTCTAGATCCAGGCCTGGAGGTTGGTGGCACAGCCTGTGGCCGCAGGGTTGGAACTCGATGATCCTTGGGGTTCCTTCCAACCCAGACCATTCTGTGATTCTGTCAGTGTCAGAAGTGTCTGTTTTAGTGAGCCAGAGATTAATGTTAGAGTCCAGCATGCACGGTGCTTCCTCCTGAGGTTATTTAGTCTTTGAAATTTAGTCTTTGAAAACAGTCAGCTGTTTTCACTCCATGGTTAGAAATGGAAGGGAAAGGAGGTTGAAGCTCTGCTGATGACTTCAAATACTTGAAAAACCACTGTATGGTCTCAATAAAATAGTTCAAAATTAATTTCAAAATTTTGTCCTAAAGTATATACTTGGATTGTCCTTTAATGAATGCAGCATATGTGATTTGTTGTTTTGTTTTTATTTGGCTTCCTTCCCATAGTTCACACTCCCAGCTGGTTATGTGGGATTGGTATTCCTCGGTTTGGCACTCTCATACTCCCTGTCTTCTCCACTCCTCGGACTCCTTAGCGACAAACGTCCAGTGAGTACTACCCTGCTGTTTGTGCAGGGTTAGCAAAGCTCAGTGCCTTTAGTTACAACTGGAAGACTTCCCGTGCAGAAGTGATCCCTGTGAAGGGATCTGTCTTTCAGGACCATGCACGTGCACTGAATGCTCCCAGCTTGAAGGTCTCTTTTGCAAGGCCCAGGTAATTCAAGTATGTTCAAAGTAGTAAAGAATAATGAACAAGTATTCAGTGGTTGAAATGTGGTGAGTCCACTTTTACAGTGGACTAAGCATAATCTATTTCCAGAAATTAGGAATGAAGAGTGGGAAGACGTGTCCCAGTCATTCATGCTTTTGTCCACATCTAATTTTATCAGCTTTTGAGGACAGGAGTAAGGATGCTCTGGTTAACTGTTACTGGCTATATCTCCTAAAAAGTGTGAGTGGCTGTGGTTCTTTAGCACTTAACTGTACCATGGAAAGAGATTTTGTTGGTGATATACCTACAGCTCCCTGGCTGACAGCCACTGCAAATTGACCAGGGAAACCTGGAGACTGAACGCTGTATGTGAAGGACAGCACCAGTTTTCTGAAGCTGGTTGGGTGTTTGTCCTGACACAGATGAATATAATGGCCTCTCTACATGAGAATCGCATGCAGTGCTGTATGATACTTCTTGCACTAAGGAAGAGTAAGAGCTGAAACGCTTTGCTAACAGAGAAGCATTGTTGCGCAGTATCCTGAAGCAATCTCTGTATTAAGCAGCTGCTGTCAGTGATTGTGTTGGTGGTGAGGAAACCTGAATTCAGATTTTCTTGTTGGTGTTTAGAACTGGCAGAGAAATTGTGAATATCTAGTTTGTGTGTGATGATGGTTCTGCAGGAGCTGTACTTTTCAGTAGATGAAGATTTAGAAGAGGGGTGTTAGACAAGACAAAATAGTTACAAATTTATATCTTTAAGTTATGTACCTCTTCCTTTTTTTTATTTTCAAAGTACCTCAGGAAGTGGCTGCTGGTGTCTGGAGGCTTAATGACAGCACTCTGCTTTTTCATGTTAGGACCAGCTCCTGTGCTGCACATCAAAAGGTACAGAACTGCCTCTTCTTGAGCCTGTCCCCTTGTGTGAGGTTTCAGTGATAGCTGTGTGGTGGTTTAACCCCAGCTGGCAGCTGAGCAAACGGGGCCACTAGCTTGCTCCCCTTGCCCCTCTGCCTCAGCAGGTTGGGGAGGAGAATGGGAAAATGAAAGCAGACCTGATGGTTGGGATAGGGACAGTTTACTGGGACAGCAAAGGCGGGGAGAAATAACTACAAGACTTAGAGCAAATACATAAAACAGGTGATATACAATGCAGTTTTTCACCAAACTGCTCAACTCAGACTGCACAGCTGAGATCTGTTCTGAAGCTGGACTGTCCCCAGGACACATATCCTGGAGCTGTGTGCTCCTTTCCCACCAGCCTCCCTGTGTGCTGAGTATGACGTCATTGGTATGGAGTACCCTCTTTGGCCAGTTTGGGTCAGCTGTCCTGGCTGTGTCCCCTCCCAGCTTCCCGAGTGCCCCCCATCTTCTTCTCATTGGCAGGGCAGCATGAGGAGCTGAAAAGTCCTTGACTGCTCAGCAACAACTGAAAACATCAGTGTGTTCTCAGCACTGCTCTCATCCTAACTCCCAAACATGGCACTACACCAACTGCTAGGAAGAAAATTACTCTAGCTGAGCCCAAGACAGCTATTGTGACCATAGTCATGTACACACACCAGTCTGTATTTGGCACCTCTGACCATGAAAGGTGTGTTTTTAATTTGAGACTATGAATGTAAAGTGGTGGAAGCATCAGAAAATTGAGGTTTTTACAGCTTCATAAAATACATCCTTTTTTTCTGCTTTTTCTTACTGTCTTTGTTCGTGTTAATGTGTGTGTAATGGGAAGAATGCTGCTTTTTGTTTTGCTTCCAATGCTGTGGTATTTCTAGTGCAGCGAAACAAATTTTTCTTTCTACTATACTTTTCAATTTTCTCTGTTTCATCAGTATTTTGGAACAGTGAGATTTATTTGCATCGCTGTGCAGGAGTAAAAAAAATTACTCAGGGAAAATGCCAACTTAAAGCTTTGTTCTCATAGCTCAGTAGACAAAATGTATGTTTCACCTGAACGCTGTAAAATCAGTAAAGTCTTCCACATTCTTGTCCTTAGCTAAGTTTATTTGGGTATAATTTGTCAGGCTACAAACTATACCTGCAAAAATCCTTCACTTGTGCAGCAAAGCAAGTCTGGTGCTTGGATATATGTATTGCTAAGTTAAGCTTCTCTGTCCACCTCTTTGCTTTGTCCTCCTATTAAAATGAACTGCATTCATAAGGAATAAGGAAATACTTAACTTGAACATAGGATTTTTTTAAAATGCTGTTACAAAGTCTTTTTCTGACCGTGGAGCTGTATATTAAAGCCCTGGTGTGCATTTAAAGTAGCCGTTTCCTTTGTTTCAAGAAACCTAGTTTTCTGGGAAGTCATGGAGAGCTGATAAAGAGCAAATGGTATCCTTATTTGAAATTAGTTTTCAGCAGCTAACTTCTCTTAAATGCCTCTTTTTCAGTCAGCTGTGGATGTTTGTGCTAGTGCTGGTTTTGATTGGGTTTTCCCTTGGCATGAGTGCTATCCCAGTGTTTCCAGAGATACTGCACTGTGCATAGTAAGTAACTTGGTCCAACATGTGTTTCATGCTACTGACACTAGGAAACTGAAACTAATTTTCAGGCCTTAATACAAAGTTAGGTTTTGGTGTGGATTTCTTCCTTCTTTGTGAGATGAAGGCAGTCAGTAACACTTCAATGTTTTCACTGCTCTTGACTTAGTTTTTTTCTGACTGAGCAATTGTTGTACTCCCAAATGCAATTTTGTAAAAGTGTAGCTCTACTAGGAACACACTGAAGTCCATCAGACTTTGGGTCTCATAGTATGGGATGACTTGTGTGTGCTTTCACATACATAGGATTTATTTCAGCTTCTGAGGATGATTAGTAACAAGCAGTTTTCACCGGATTTTTCAGTCTGCATTGGCATTAACATCTGTGCCTACAGGAGTCATCCTTGCTTCCAATACAATGTCTGTACTGATGATGATGGCTAGGAGGATCTAGATTTGCTCTTATTGGAATGTTCCTTTTGGAACAGGGTATTTCCTTCTTAAAAAAAAGCTTGTCAGTGTTTTATACTTGTAATATGAAACACAGAGAAAGAGCGATGGGTGTCATGTCTTACTTGGAAGACATCAGAGATGGGGAATTGCACTGTAATTCTACAGAGAGGCAGTAAAGAACAAAGTCCTGGGTAAACAGACATGATTCCACTCTATAATGTTGCTTGTTAACTATTTATGTTATGTATAAATAAAAAGGAGGTGAAAAAGTTTCTGTAGAGGGGAAGGCTATAGACTGACGCATAATAATAAACTGTACTACTCCTAACTGGTCTGTCTCTGCAGTGAGAATGGATTTGAAGAAGGTCTGAGTCTGCTGGGACTGGTGTCTGGGCTCTTCAACGCCATCTGGTCCCTTGGGTAGGTATACAATCATGTATTTGTAAGCTGTGAGTGCCTGGTTATTCTATGCTGTTGCCACATGAAAGTCTGCTGAACGACAGCCAGAAGCCTCGTGTTGAACTTGATTCAAAAGGCTCTTGCTAAACCTTTTTAGCCTGGTGGACATGTTGAAGCAGAGCTTTTTACCCAACAAAGGGAATGCTCTCTGAATTTCTCTTCCTTTAAATGTATTGCCCTGCATATGAAAAAGCTGCAGTGATTAAGTGGACGTTAATATGCCCTTCTGTGTCATTGTTTCTGTTGTCACCAAGACATTTAACACTTAATGTTGTCACCGACTCTTTCAAATGTACAGAGAGGTGGACCCTAATTTTTTTTATAAAGTGAAGTCACGTGGAATGAGGTAACTGCTCCTGGCTAATTCTGTTCCCCCTTTTTCATTTTCCACATTACCCTAAGCTATCCCAGACAAAAGGAGGTAGAATCATCCTTCAGCTACTGCCATATTTCAGGGTCTCTGTTTGTGTAGCAATCTGTGTGTCTTTTGGGATGTGACAGTCCCCCTAATGACAGCCACTTCCAGGACTTGCTTTATATGTCCATGTAGTCCTCTGTGGCTGCACCTAACAAGCTAACTGAAGTTCTAGATGTCCTGTTTATTTGGTGTAGGGTTCAGTGCAGATACAGGTAGTATAAAATTACCAAACCCTCATTTTATGCTGTTCCCAAACATGGTTTTATTAAGTGACTTCCTCTCGGGAAGCATCTCTGTTTATTCAGTTTTGTCCCCTTCTGTAGGAAGGCACTATGTCATGTAAGACCTTTCATAAAGTGACAGCAGCTGCGAAACCTTTCATGGCATCCTTAGACAGGAAAGAAAGTGCAGGGCAGTTACCTGCACCTCAGCCTTGCAGTAACCACAGATGTCACTACGTGCCACCCCACTGTTCTTTTGTCTTGAAGTTTGAAAGGTTTATGTTTTGAGGGTTGAGAGTTTGAACTTCTTTCATGATAGAAGTCATCTGTGTAGATGCCCTGTTAGAACACAGTTGTTAACGAGGCCTCTAAGTCATTACAGATAGAGAGTGCAGCTTTCTGATGTGGGTCCTGTTTCCAGCTGAGAAGGTAACAGGATTGGTTCATTGGAGGCATGGCAAACGAAGAATTAATCCTGACTGTGGACTATAGGGAAGTTATGTCTGTAGAGGACAATCTCTTTGTTGACAGAGGAGAGTGAATGAATGGAGGGAGGCCGCAAAACACACCAAAAAGTTCTCTGAAAATATGACATGTTGTCTTTTTTTGTGTTTGGGATGCCAGTACCTCATTTTGATTTGTTGCAGGTCATTTGTAGGTCCCACTCTAGGAGGATTTCTAAATGAAAAGCTGGGTTTTGAATGGGCCTCAGCCATCCAAGGGGGATGGGCACTGTTAACTGTAAGTAATTACACATTTTTTTGCTTTTCATATCTATTGTATTTATGAGCTCTTGCATAAGGTTATTATTACAGTTGTAACTGTTTCCTCAAAGGGTCTTGCAACTGGAATATTCTATATCATTGAGTCAAGAAGGAGAAGGTATGTTGAGAGAATTATTCTTTCTTTTACTTGCATCTATGTAAAGCAAATTTTTGGAAGTTGTGCTTCCATTTTTAACTTGCTACCAATCTGATGATAAATGACAAAATGAGCAGTAAAAATATTGCTTAAATACTGTGAAGTGATGGGATTGAAAACAGTGGTACATGGCTCAGTGCAACAGTGGGCAACCAAATCCAATGATCCGCATAGATAATTCCACATAAATTGTGGCTTTTCTGATACTGCATTGGTATTGCATAGAAGTATCTAGAGAATATTAAACCTGTTTCTTCTATCCTTTTCCTTGTGCAAACAGTTCCAGTTCCAGCCTGCAAAGCCCTCCTAGTAATAATGAAGAAAGAACTCATCTGATGGGCAGTGAGACATAGCCAGACGTACTACTTTCAGTTCTCTCTTTACTGTTGTGGTTTAACCTGGTATGGAGATGAGTGGACTTAACAGTGCTGCATTATTCTGGAGCTGGAATACATGATCCCTTAGTGAAGGGCCAGTTGTGGTTTAGTTGTAGCTGCATTACTGTTTTAAAACACTAAACACTGACTGCCTTTCTTTTGGAAGTCCTCACACGGATTGGCTGAAGTGATGAGTAACCCTCAGATGTCAGCCTGTCTAATCGCGCTCCATATACAGCGCACTGCTGCATGTGAAGAGGTGTTTTCAGAGGTCTGGTACTTGAGCCTGCTGTGCATTATTCTTGGGTAAAGCTACTATTTTGCTATCATGATTTTCTGTATTTTTTTAAAGAAAGTTTGTTATCTTGTAATACTTTAACTGGTAACATAAAATGTGGAAAATTGAATTTGAAATGAAAAAGCATTAAGCACAATACTGCTTTCAATAAAGCACCTCTTTCTTTTTTCCTAAGATTTGTGAAATTTCTTAGACAACTAGAGTATAAAAAACTTGGTGTCTACCAGCACTTGCATTATCATGAAAGTGCCTGAATGTGGGAGGCAAAGATAATGAAGAGAAGCCTTAAGCATCTCCACATGGAACTAAATGATCTTCAGTCCTGGTGGAGACTTGACGTCGTGCATGTATGTATGTATACATACAGGCACTAATCTATATATGTTTGTATTATATATAAAGACTCAGTTTGGTGTGTGAGAGGCCTGTTCTACTGAAAAATGTCAAGTGGAATGTTTGTACTAATTATAGCAGTAAATCTATGAAAAATCCTGGGCTTCTGTTTTCCAGCACTGGGGGATAATAAAATCTCACCGAATAAGGGTGTGCCTGGTAAATGTACTCTAGGCTGCTTGATCTCTGTTGAGACAAAAGTTTTTTAGTTTGTCCTTGAGTCTAGAAGAGGGTCTCAGACAGGGCCTAGAAAAACGGTTTAGTCCCCAGCAGTTTCTGAACAGTTCTTGTGAGTAGCTCCTGGAGTTTTCATGAGAATTACTTCTTTCTCTGCTAGAGACCTTTTGGGGGACTAGCAAGAAAGCCTGCTGTGGCAGTCAGCTGAAGTGTGAAGTCCTAGGGTGCCAAAGGGCCGGCTTCCAGGGAATGTCCTGACAGTAGCTCCCTTTCCTCTTGTATCTGCATTAAACTTTACTGGTGCTTGGGGTGAGGCAGCTGAGAGGACTAGAGGTAGGTACAAGGTGGACAAGATGCAGATCTGTAAACATGAGACTAATCAGCTGTTGTTGTGGAATGACTTGTATACTGAACCGACTTGTGCCGCTAGGACTTGAAGTGTCCGGGATAATCAGAAGGACCACAGATGTCATTGAAATTAATGAGCTCTCCAGCAATCCCTTCACCAGACCTGCAGAAGAAACTAGGCAGGTTTAACTAACCCCTCAAGCTTTCTGGCAACACGTTTTCTCCCCTCTTTATTCTTTCACATAGGCAGTGGAGGTGAAAGAAACACAAAGAAGAATCCTGGTTTCCAGGTTTGTTGTTGAAATCAACTCACAGGCTTGTTCTTCCATGATTATCCAGGGAATCGTGGTTAAAGTAGAGCAGTGGGATCTCCCAAGAGAAATCCAGCAAGCCCCTTGTGCTTGTCTCGTGAGATTGCAGGTCTGAGTACCCATCTGCTGTTCCTAACAGTTGTACAATCTGTGAAGCTGTCATAAGCAAGGAATGTGACAGGTACAGCCAGACTACACTCTGTTAGATCGGAGCAGCCCTGAGCTGGGATGGCACAGGGAGTGCCTGTGGGGTAGCATCCAACTTAGGACTGGCCACCTGCCTCCACCAGCCCTGCCCATGTCTCACGCCTCGACTTTGGGCAGGAATGTGTCCGTGCTGGACTTTGCTGAGATTTCCCAAACTGGCCTGTTTTTCCTGCTGTGGCCTGGACGTGCCTTGAACCGTGTCACTGCAGCAGCACCATGCCTGAACCGTGTGTGAATCCAGTGAGCGACCGTGTCTTCAGCTGCAGCACTGGGTGACCTCTCTGTCGGGGTGTAAGGCAGGATTGCTCAATGCTGGCGGCTCTCTTGCCTTTGGTGGTGTGAGACTTTCCGGGCAGGGTGATTGCATCTTGCTGGGGAATTCTCAGATTTTGCGCAAGACTTTCCCTTTTAAAGCCCCCTGGCTTTGCTTGTCCCCATCTTCCTCTTGGTGACTTCTAGGGTCAACACATGGGGCTTCACACAGCTCGTGCCTGTGCCATGCTCTTGGTACTGTCTGCTCTGGAAACCTGTGCCCTGGACAGCTAAATTGCAGCCATCTATGAGCACAGCATGGTGTTGTCAGAGGACACTGAAGTACCAGTTTCTGCTGAGGAGGCCTTGATGCTGATGGAAAAAAACACGGCAATTTTGGAATCAGCTGTCAAAGCAGCAACCAGACAGGTATTAAGACAGAGTTAGAGACTTTGGTTTGGGTAAACACCGGTCATTTATCCATTTTATTAATGGTGGGGTTTGGGTTTGTATGTTGTTTCCAGGGTGCCCATATCATTGTGACTCCTGAAGATGGCATTTACGGATGGGTCTTCACAAGAGAAACCATATATCCTTATGTTGAGGATATCCCGGACACACAGGCTGACTGGATTCCATGTGCTGATCCTGGAAGGTACCATCCATGTCTGCACGGGGGCACAGTCCAATGGGAAAGACAGCCACCTTTAGGTGTGGTTGTTGATAGTTTTATATGTCTCTGAACAAGTGCTGTGAAATGAAGGCATGTTACACATCATGTAGTTGCCATAAATAACTGTAGACAACTTTCTTCAATATTTGTCATTTTTTTTCTTGCTGTAATTATTCTGATTTTAGTTAGTGTACTCATAAATGTTGAGATTTTATTTAAAAGAAAAACAAAAACTTAGAGAATCTATGTTTCAGTAATGTATTCCATGCATGTTGTAGAACATGTAGAAGATGCAGGAATGTTAGGAATAATTGTGAATAAAATAACAGCTGCTACTGAAAGGATAGACCACAATTTGAAATTTATTTTTTTAATCATGGTGTGGTAGCCTTTTTATTCTGTTATTTTCCTTAATAAATTGCACCATTCAAGAGCTGAATCAGAAAGCTGAGATTAGCCCATGTGTTGGTGTAACAATGATGGTGTACCACACACCAGGAGCAGAAGGGAGACTCAAAGGGGCAAAGATTCACTTTCACCATGAGGAAATCCATGTGATTTTTCACTTAGCTACCTAGCATGAGGTGAAGCTGGGGTTTCAGCATGCTAAACTTCGAAGCACTAAACCACTGCCTTCTACTGAATAACAGAAAATTACAGTCTTGCATTAGAAATGACTAACTAAACCCATAATTCTTGTGATCTGCAGTCTTAATGTTGGCAGTTTTTTATAGATTGACTGGTTTTGATGGTGCATTTCTTTTTTTCCTTCCCTGCTGTTTTGATTTTCTCCCTTGCCAGTGCTGGAAAGACTGAGCTGTCTGGCAAGGAATAACTCCATCTATGTGGTTGTGAATATGGGAGACAAGAAACCCTGTAATTCCAGCGATCCAAGGTGTCCAAGTGATGGTCGCTATCAGTACAATACCAATGTTGTCTTTGACTCAGAAGGGAAACTGGTGGCTTGTTATCACAAGGTAAGAGGACTTTACAAAGTTCAGGAAGGGCATGATCCTGACCTGATTCAAGATGAGAAACAGAAGCTACTTCCCAGGCTTAAAGGTATGTGTACATAGAGTCCTTACAGGGCAGGTGTCAGAGGACAGGTGAAAGCCACTGCTTTAAGATACCTTAATTCCTGCTATTCTGAATTTAATAGCAAGTAATTAAAAGACATTAATTAGAGCTCAGTAAGCCGTCTAGTTTTTTCTGCTTCTCAACAGGAAATGACATGGGATATTAAGACAGTAATATCCTAAACTCTTGCTAATGTAAGTGCAAATCCCCTTCACTGGTATCGAGTCAGAACTGTGTAGGTATTTGTGCTTGAGTCCACTTGCAGTAATATGAATTCTTTCTGGAATTAAGGTACAGCATGTTCATAAAACATACTCTCCATTACTTGTATTTAAGTGAATATTACATTCAGTATTGTTTGGATTTAAATAGTTTGATTTCTTTCCTAACACCTTTTTCTTTTTTCTTCTGTTCCTTCCTTTGTATGAACAGTACAACCTTTTTGTGACAGAGAAACAGTTTAATTACCCCAAGGATCTGGAATTTGTTACTTTCAATACATCCTTTGGCTATTTTGGCATTTTCACTTGTGCAGACATACTCTATCATGACCCTGCTGTGGTCTTGGCAAGCAGATTTCAGGTTGACACCGTTCTGTTCCCAACCACTTGGGTTAACCCTCTCCCACTGTTGTTGGTGGTCCAGTTTCACTCAGCGTGGGCTATGGGAATGGGTGTCAACTTTCTTTCAGCAAATACGCGCAACTCCACTTAGGACATGACAGGTAATGTGATACTGTTCTAACTGAGCTTGTTCTGGTGGGCAGTGTTTAGGTCTGTGTGGTGCATCTGACCTGAGCAGAAATTCCCATCAGCTTTAGGCACGTATACGCATGTCAACAGGTTTAGGACAGGAGAACTTGTACAGATAAAAATCATATCAGAACGTGACCTGTAGGAACTCAGAAATGCTTACTTCGACTAGAATACATTTAATTATTTGTTAAATTATCAGTCCTGAGAGTTTATGCACGTGATTCTTCTTCCTCTGACCCTGGTGGTTATTGATGCTGTAGTTATGTGAAGGCCCAAACTCTTTTTTTTCTCCACCAGGTGGAAACCTGAGCCTGGGAAATGTTCTTGTGAGTCCTGCAAACGCTCCTCGGCTGCAGACTTGGGTCCAGCTTTCTTTGCAGGCTCTGTTTTCCCTGTGTATTTTTCCCAAATACATACTAGAAGTCAAATGCAAGTTTTGTGACAATGTTCTTGCAGAACTGAGAGAAAACTTACTGGTGTTGCTGAAACGTAGCCGTAAACCGTGCCTTCCAAATAAAAGCAGACACAGAGTGTTTCTTTAGTTCTGAATCACCGATGACCCTATGTCATACAACTTGTATTCTTTATGGATAAGTTTTACTCTGGGATTTAAAGATTGATGTATTTACGTAAAGAGCTTACATAAAGATGTGGCTTTTGGTAATACGGAATTTATTTGACCTGAGAGCATTACTGTTAATTTTAATCAGAAACGCTGATTTCTGATGCATCTAAATTCAATGAGGATTATATAGCTTCAGACACTCAAATCATATATAATGGTATGTAATTAGCTCACTAGTCTTGTCATAATACATGAAGCATCAGAGTTTGGTCTACTTTCTATTGACTGCAAACAACATTATGTTAGGGTTATGGACTGTGAAGGCTTAATTTACTTTCAAAACAATCTGGTAAACATAAGAATAAACTTTGGCACACGTATGATTAGTGCAGACTGCTTACTTCTGCTGTACGCTTGCTTTCAGTTTAAAACCTAAGCTTTCTGGTGTTATGCATCCGCAGGGAGTGGTGTTTATGCCCCAGATGGCCTGAGAGCATATTATTATAATACAGAAACAGAAAATGGTTGCCTTTTGGTAGCACAGCTGAGTTCACGCCCACATGTGTCTCCTGGCTATCCTGATCCTGTTAACTGGAAATTGTATGCCAGCAGTATTGAACAGCTTCCACCCAACAATCGCTATTTCAGTGGGGTTGTTTACCATGATGTCTTCTCCTTCATGGAGCTCACCGAATGCAAGGGAAATCACGCCATTTGCCAGCACAACCTCTGTTGCTATTTGAGTTACAAGATGGCAGAGAAGCAGAAAGATGACATTTATGTTTTGGGAGCCTTTGATGGGCTACGTGTCGTTGAAGGAGAGTATTATATGCAGGTAAAAGTTTTATGTTCTTGGGTATTTGTCTCATTTGTGATTGAAGGAGTTTAAGAGGAGGCATTTCTCAGGCCCCTTTGAAAACACTTGTTTCCTTCATGATGCATTTTGACTCCACCAAGGGTGTCAATCTTGCTTTTCTGTCTACGGTGCAAACAGTGAAAGTGAAGACCCTGAGTTGACCCTGTGCTATAACACTTCAAGGAGGTTTCCAGTTATGTGTACAAAATAGTGTATCCTCTTTGCAGCCGAGATAGAGCTAATTTTCTTTCTAATAACCGGTCAAGTGCTCTGTTTTTGCATTTAATGTGAGAGTAACGTTGCTAACACACTGATGTTTTTAGCTGTTGCTGCGCAGCGGTAGTGCCTACTTAAAGTCAAGGGCTTTTAAGCTTCCCACACCCTGCCAGGTGCAGAAGAAGCTGTGAGACCCCAGCCAGGACAGCTGGCACAGACTGGCCAAAGGGACACTCCCTGCCAGTTAACATCATGATCTGGGTAGAACTGTGGAAGTGAAGTGGGAAAGCTTCTCAGAAACAGGCTGGGTGCCTGGAGTTTGGGTTTCTTCTGTATATGGTGAGCAACTGCATTTGTGCATCACTTGCTATAGTTTCAGGTTTCCCTGTCTTCTGAGGGATGCCTTTGTCACAACAGAAAACTGTTTTCTCCTCAGTGGATCAAGCCATCATGCTGACGTGATTTGTTAACATGCAGTTATCTCACAAAATGAAGAAACTGTATATGAATATAACCTCTGTATTCACATGGCTTGTCAGTTTATTGGTTCTTTTAAATTCCACTGTTAGGCTTTTATTAATGTGCTATATCCTCATATCTTTTCTCTATATCTTTAGAGTATTCCCACTAGAACAAGCAAATAAATATGGCTTCAGTTTTTTTAGGAAACACGGCCATTGCTGCCTAGGCAATAAACTGCTCCACATCTATGACTAAATGCATATGCACTGTGTGTGAATGTAGAGATAATTGTGTACACACAGGGTGCTTCGCTGTGGCACTGACAAAGAGCTGTCTTTTACAGAGGTTCAAGTGCCAGGAGCACCTCTGCATCCTCTTGGCCTAAATAAATGAGGAGATGTTCTGAATTTCTTCATCATAACAACCTTTCCTGACAACCAAATCCAGCTCTGGATTGCTGAAAGGTTAGCAGTATATTTTGCCTTTTTCCTCCCTACAGGTATGCACGCTGCTCAAGTGCAAGAGCACAGAGCGGACCTCCTGCGGGCAGCTAGTGGAGACGGCTCAGACCAAGTTTGAGATGTTCTCCCTCAGCGGCACCTTCAGCACCAACTACGTCTTTCCAGAAGTCCTGTACAGCAAGGTGCAGCTTGCTCCCGGGGAATTCAAGGTAATGGGAGACCCTTGTGTGTTGCCAGACTTGTAACACAAATGGTTAGGAAGCCACTACAAGACACAGGAGCAACTTGGGAATTATCGGTGTCAAGGGCTTGAGTTCAAGGCAGCTTTATCTCTGTCTGATTACCCTGGTTGCATTCATACAGCAGGTCTATTTCCCTGATTCTCTTCTTCCCCAAATCTTGTAGAGCAAGCTCTTGCTCAAGGCAGAAAAAGCTGTTTTCCTCAGACTTTGTGGTGTCTCCAAATTAAGAGACTCAGGCATACTTTGCTTTGTCTGTTTCTCAAGACATTTCTCCACTAGCTCATTATTATTTAACATACTATTTTATGTTTGTTGTTCAGGAGCACTGACTTGCTGATGTTCCTGTTTAGTTTCTCATAACTAGGTGCTAAATGATGGACGTCTGGTAAGTCGGGCTATGACTTCGAAGCCAGTTTTGAGTGTCACACTCTTTGGGAGGTGATATGAAAAGGACCCTCCACACACAGAGCAAGCTTCACCATGATTTCACTGCAGGGCCTTTAAGATCTCACCTGCTTGTTTCTGTAATTACTTGTAATTAATGATGTTAACTGTTGTTAAAACTCATAAAGACATTCTGTCTCTCAGGTTGCCAATGACAGCATAGTCATTGCACATTGATTTGCTGACTTGATTTTGCAGGACAAATAAATTACTAAATTACTCTTCTGGGCAGTTCTGTATGTGTTTCAGTATGACATCTTTTCACAGAATCACAGAACTATAGGGGTTGGAAGGGACCTCGAGGATCATCGAGTCCAACCCCCTTGCCAAAGCAGGTTCCCTAGAGGAGGTCACACAGTTAGTCATCCAGATGGGTCTTGAATGTCTCCAGAGAAGGAGACTCCACAACCCCCCTGGGCAGCCTGTTCCAGTGTTCTGTCACCCTCTCCATGAAAAAGTTCTTTCTCATATCGGTGCAGAACCTCCTGTGGTCCCACTTGTGGCCACTGCCCCATGTCCTGTCACCACAGGCCACTGAAAAGAGGTTGGCCAGTTCCCTTTGTCTCCCACACTTCAGATATTGATAAACATTGATGAGATCCCCTCTCAGTCTTCTCAAGGCTGAACAGCCCCTGCTCACTCACCCTTTCCTCATAGGGGAGATGCTCCAGGCTCTTAATCATCTTTGTGGCCTCTGCTGGACTCTCTCCCTGTCTTTTGTACCGGGAAGCCCAGAATGGGACAGAGTAGTGCAGGTGAAAGTGTTTGATTTGACAAAATCAATAGTTTTGATTGGCATAGGCTTGACCTCGACCTCACTGAGGACAACAGAAAAAAAAGAAAAAAGTAATTCCTCTGATTGAATCCTCTGAGTAGGATTCAGGCACACAGCAGTGGATTGTGGCACAACTGATTTTCAGTTCTTCGGCAGGGTGTTAGTGATGATTTTTGCAGTAGTGTTGTGCCCCACAGCACTGTTTTGCCCCATGGCACTGTTCTGAACAAACACTTTTCTAAACCAGACATTATCAGATCCTTTGAAGGCCAACAGTTGAACTTTAAATTTACAGATTATTTTGAAAAAGAAAACAAGCCTCCAGACACGATTGTTTCAAACACAGCTGAGCACACAGCGCAATATATTATCATGCCATCTCCAATGTACAGCTGGAGGAGTTCACTAGAACCTCTCTGGCCACAGTTTTAGGGTGTGGAAAATTTCCTTTCCACAAAGCTACTGATAGCTGTGTGATATCTTTTTCAAGCAGTCAAGTGGACCCATATAAAAAATTCTTTAAATGAGCAGTTTTGTGGGTGTGTATCTGTCTTCCCATGAAATAGTTGCTCATGTGACTGCGAGTCAGGACTGTGTGCACAGGTGTTCACAGAATGACTAGGTTGGAAAAGACCTTTAAGATCATCGGTTCCAACCATACCTGCCCTCTCCTAAACCATATCCCTGAGCACCCCATCTATCCATCTTTTAAATACATCCAGGGATGGCGACGCAACCACCACCTTGGGCAGCCTGTTCCACATCCCAATAACTCTTTCAGTGAAGAATTTCTTCTTGACATCTAATCTGAACCTGCCCTGGTGCAGCTTGAGGCCATACCCCCTTGTCCTATCACCTGTCACTTGCCAGAAGAGACCATCACCCACCTCTCTACAACCTCTTTTCAGGTAATTGTAGGTAGTGATAAGGTCTCCCCTCAGCCTCCTCTTCTCCAGACTAACCCCCCCCAGCTCCCTCAGCTGCTTCATACAAGGTTTGCCTTCCAGACCCTTCACCAGCCTGGTTGCCTTCTTCTGGACATGCTCCAGGACCTCAGTGTCCTTCTTGTAGCGTGAGGCCCAAACTGGAAAAGTACTCAAGGTGTGACCTCACCCATGCCGAGTATAGGGGCACAATCACCTCCCCAGACCTGCTGGCCACGCTGTTTCTGATACAAGCCAGGATGCCCTTGGCCTTCTTGGCCACCTGGGCACACTGCTGGCTCATATTCAGTCTGCAGTCCACCAACACCCCCACTCCGCCTTGCAGCTGTCCAGCCACTCTCCCCTAAGCCTGTAGCGCTGCAGGGGGTTGTTATGGCCCAAGTGCCGTTGGGAAAGGCTGATGAACAGCCTGAACATGCTTGCACGAGTGCAGATGCAGGCCCTGCAGGCTGCACCTTCTAAGTAAGTGGACTGCATTACTTCGAGTGGCATGGCTAAGATTTCTGTGTTCTGTTAATCCTGTTGTGTGTTCTGCAGGTTTGTTTTGAAATAAAAGCACCGTTCACATTTAATCTGACCAATGTAGTGAAAAATAGACTTGCGGGATGTAAAATAATTTATTTTTTTAACAAAATGCTGTTGTAAAAAGATTTCAGACTCTAGCTGTATTAAAGTGTAGCCCTCTACAACTCATATAATAGAAGTAATGGGAGACTCTCTACTTGTTTGTGGAGAAAAAGTAGTGCAACTCTACATTCACACACGTGCCCTGGGACTTGGTGCTCTGCCACAGCCAAGACACATAACCATGTGGTCTTGCTAAAAACCGAGTGGCTTCTGATTCCCTCCCCCCTCCCCGCCTGCCCTCGCCACTTTGCAGTGATTGCGTGGCTGCAGGCGTGACCCTTTGCACGGGCTTCTCGGCAGCTAGATAAACCCGTGGAGTGAAGCCGCCTGCACAGTCCCTCTGAGCAGGAGGGAAGGAGCAGGCAGACGGGGCCGACCTTTGCAGCTCAGCCGATTTAGCATCAGATCACACCCTGCTGCTCCACAGAAGTAAGTCCTCGGATAACCACCGTCCTCACTGAGAGCACAGGAGAAGGGTGAGAGTGAACTGGGAGGATGTAGGCGTGAAAAGTAGAGGGAGCTCTAGGATAAATTTCCTTTTGCACAGCCACGCTTAGCCTGGAGGCTGTAGTTCCAGTGAAGTTTTTCTGAGTGGGTTGGTTTGTTTATCGGGAGGCCGTTAGTTCTTGCTCATGGGTGAGCACCCATCTCTGCAGGCGGTGGTACCTGCTGTCAGAGGTGGGCAAATGCTTCCATCCCCTGCAGCCTACAGACCCCCTGTCCCGGCTGCGTGACTGAACTTGGCAGGGAGTTGGCAGCCCCAATTCCTCCAACGCAGCCCTGCCAGGGTGTCATCTTCCCAGGCTGACGGGTGTCCTGGCTGTTGGTAAACAAGGGAGCGTTTACTGGGCCCTCCCTCAGACTTAGGTCTGATTGCAGTTACTGTGATTCAAACCATATGACATTCGATAAGATAAATGGATGGGTGTGGGGAGGCAAGGCTTGCAAGCTACCTTACTTCAACAGTCACTGAAATCTCTATTGCTGCCTTTTAAAGGCTCCTGTTTAGGGCTTTTAGTGAACATGCTGTACTTAGCAATGTCAGAAGTACTTGGAGGTGAACATTACTAGATGCAAATCGATGTTCCTAATGCTTGAAACCCTCAGTCCGCACTACTCTGCAGGGAACTCTCTGGCGCTTGCGTTCACCCACAACATTTCTGCAGGGATACTATAAAGACAGCTCTACAGCAACAGCGTGCTGTAGCTGTAGGCACGCAGCCTGTCCTACATCCCACTATTCAGAAAAGCTTTCCCAAATAAGAATGCCACAACTCTCAGAAAGTTAAAATGTGGTGTCATGGTTAAAAGTGCATTTGAACTAAATTGTAGTAAATGATTAAGGTTTCTGAATATGCAGCATATTTCTGGGGACAGAAAAGGTGCACCCGGTGAACAAGCCTACCCTTCTGCTTAAGGCAAGTGGCAGCCAGTCAATGAGGTACCTGGTTAATGGTCCATCCAGTCGCTTACCTGCATGACTTCAGAGGAAAACATTCCCTCCAGATGCAAATTTTTTGGTGTAAAGCTGTTGGAAAGTGATGTACTGTTAAACAGAAGCAACTGGGAGAACTGCTGGAATAAACAGAGGGGACAGTCCTATTGCTGGCATGCTAAGCGTATTACATCTAAGTATAATGTGATGTGCAGTGACTTTGACCTGAAGAAACTCTGGGAAGCAAGATGCACATAAGGGCACAGAGCACTGGAATTGAGGAAAATTAAGACACTAGAATAAAGTGAACAGTTTTTAAGACCCACAGTTTTGCCCCTCGGACTTCACCAAAGACTAGCTCATGGGGTGACACATCCACCTTTCTCCTGGGTATTAGAGTTGAGCCAATGTAGACAACAAAAGTGCATTGCAATCAATGACATAAAAAAAGATGACAACAAAAATTAGACTGTTATTTCTAGCCATGTGCTTAATAACACTTTTTAATTGGCACAACTGCTCTTGGAATTGCTCAATCATTTTGTTGAGTTGCAACATCCTCACTGTGTATGACTGTAATTTTCTGTGAGTCACCAGCAGTGCTTGATTCCCAGGTAGTGTTTTAACAGAACAGTACTTCCTCCCTCTTTCAAAGTTAAACTTTATCCCACCTTTCTATGTGTGCTCATTTTTTCCTGTTTTTTCATAACTCAGTTCATTCTAGGAGCTGCAAGGCACCAGCCATGCTCCCTTCCCAGCCTCTCCTGCATGCTGTGGTGCTGGCACTTGCAGCCCTTCAGGCCCTTGCATCTGACACCTTCATTGCTGCAGTCTATGAGCATGCAGTCATCCTGCCAGAGGGCAGTGACTTACCTGTTTCCCCTGAGGAGGCTTTGGCCCTGATGAACAAAAACATGGACGTCTTGGAACAAGCTGTCAGGGAAGCTGCCCAGAAGGTACTAGATGTATTGTGAGTGTTGTTAACTAGCTGTTGTTTTGTGCTCCTGCTGACCCTCCTGGCTATCTGTTGGTGGGTGTGCTCTGAACAAAGCCTGTTGTTTCAGGGTGCCAAGATCATTGTGACTCCTGAAGATGGCATTTATGGCTGGCGCTTCACAAGAGAATCCATCTACCCCTACCTGGAGGAAATCCCTGATCCGGTGGTGAACTGGATTCCCTGCACTGACCCCATAAGGTGATTTCTTCTGCAGTGATTCATGTGCTTTCAAACCAGTGTCTCACGCAGTCATGAGATGCTCCCAGTAAATGCCTGAGAACTGTCTGTGCATTTGATATGAGTGTAAGTTTCAAGTTTTATATGAAGTTAAGTTATACAATAAAATGTACGGCATATCCATGACTAAATGTTTAGGGAGCCCTGTTTATAAAAACGTTTTTAGAATTAGATATTTTGAAGAGAAACTCAAACAGATTCTGAGTTGCATAATGTAGAGGAAACATCTTTTTGCATTTGAAAAAGCTTTGATAACAGAATATGCTGCTTCTCATTCTGCTTTCACTTTTGTCACTTTTGAATAGAACTGAGTGGAAATTCTTCACACTAGCGTTTGTTCTGTTGATTTGTTTGGGATTTTTTAATATATATGCCATGTTCAGATAAAAGCACACATTTTAGTGTACAGCCAAGAACTAGTTTCGGAGCAGCTAATAACAGAGGAGATGAGATCATCTGTCAATGTCAAGTTGTTTCTTGTTTGTATCTGACTGATACAAACTCATATCTTAGTTTTTCACAAGTAAGATAAAATTAAGTCTGAATAGAGACTCTGTTCTATAGAACGTGGTGTCATTCAAGCATCATATTCATCAGGACCCTGATAACCTATAGCCAAGTGCTGGACTTCAGTTCCATACAGCATGAAGTAAGTGCTCAGCCATGGAACTAAAGGTGTAATCTGCCTTTTTCAGCATGGCTTTCTGAAACTGCTTAATGATGAGGTGCTTGGACCATAATATTACATCTGTGAGGATGTGATGTCTTAGTGGTCCTGAGAGGAAGATTCATAATGTGGACAAGTGCAGGATGTACAACTTTTTGCTGAGGTAGAAGTAGATAAACGTATGAGTCTTCAGTGACTGTGGGGAGGCACTCTGTCTATGCAAGGCTTTATCACAGTTCTTCACACAGTTTTTGTGAGGGTGATCATTGTTTCCCTTCACTGTCCCAAATCAGGTTTTTCATTAGCATCTTATGTGTATATAACACCTGCCATGAGTCTGGCATGCCCCATTCCTTGGTGCTACCAATTTATGTTGTGTGTTGGTCTCTCCTGTATATCAAAGCTGTTTGTCATGGTTTAACCCCAGCAGGTAACCAAGCACCACGCAGCCTCCCTGTCACTCCTATACAGGGGATGCAGAGGAGAATGGAGAAAAACCTCATAGGTTAAGACAGTTTAAGAGGATAACAAAAGGATATTATTGTTATTAGAATGATAATAATTATTAGTAAAAATAATAATAAATGATAATAAAGTGATGTACAAATGCAGTTGCTCGCATCCTCAACCCCTGATGCCCAGCCTGGTTGTGAGCAGTGATCTCACCTTGCATCTCACTTCCCCTTTTCTATCCAGATCATGGTGTTCTGAGGCAGGGAATGTCCCTATGGCCAGTTTGGGACAGCTGTCCTGGCTGGGCTCTCCCAGCTTCTTCTGCACCTGTCAGGGTCTGGGAAGCTGAAAAGACCTCAACCTAGTGCAGGCACAACAACTACCTAACAACTGAACACATCAGTGTGTTATCAACATAATTGTCACACTAAATCCAAAACAGAGCACTATGCTGCTTGCTAGAAAGAAAATGATCCCAGCCCAAACTAGGACAGCCATATGCCTTGCCACCTTGAGAGGGCAATGTTTGCCCTCTTCTGGCCCACAGGTGCTGCAGGGCTGCTGCCAGTTTATGACACATGGACTGTCACATCTTGAAAAGAATATCCCACTGCTGCTCTTGCCGTGGCTGGAGGGAGGACTTTGTTCCTCCATCTGTGGGAGGAGATTAATTGCCTTGACCACATCAGCTGCACTATTTCACAGCTCAAATATGCTTGGTGTGCTGACGGCCCAGAGCTACAGTCCTCAGTGCAGCTATTCCAGACACTAAGAAGTTCTGTGTGCCATCAAGTTAGTCTCTTCCTCTGCTCAGCAATTCCTTTCCCAGCCCCAGGGTTACCCACTTGCTGCACAGACTGGGTGCTGAGGGGTGCTGGCAGGTAGCCAGCACCCCTCAGCACCTGCCCACTGGACATGGGCACAGGGCTCCAGGACCTGCGGGATCGCAGGTGCTGTTGACATGCTTTTGGGGCTCTAGTAATGGACACCACTCTGACAGCACAAATTTAGTTATTCTTTTTGGTTTTGTTTCTTTTTATTATGATTTTGTCTAAAACACATTAGGTTTGCTCCAGCTCCAGTGCAGGAACGACTCAGCTGCATGGCCAGGAAAAACTCCATCTATGTGGTTGCAAACATCGGGGACAAGAAGCCGTGTAACTCCATTGATCCCAGCTGCCCCAGTGATGGTCGCTATCAGTACAACACTGATGTTGTCTATGACTCCAGTGGGAAACTGGTGGCTCGTTACCATAAGGTAAAGTGCCCTTGGGAAGTCAAAAGTTATTTTTTCACAACTTCCAAAATGTCTCCATCTGGCAAGAAAATTAAATGCCAGTCATTTTCGTGTGGCATATTTTTGTGGTTATTTGTGGGTGTGTGCTGGGTAGCATGTTAGTGTGGCTAAAATTAATTTGATTGTGTATTTAATGCACTTTGTGCCCAGTATTTCACACAGGTCTTCAGAGATTATGCAGAGACGTTTGTTTGTGAGCAAACTGGGTGAGGTGGACACTGATACTGAGGCTGGTTGTCTGTGATTCAGTCTGGCATGGCCTAAGGTGCCGAGTTACAAGTTCAGTGAATCTGAACCATTTTTTTGGCTCAGTGGCATGTGTTTATTGCCCAGGCCACTGGGAGATTAAAGGATTCTTTTAGTAAAAGTGAAGGAAGAATGAAAACATTGGGAAGATAAGAATGTCTCAAACTTGGGATTTTTCTCTTGGATGAGATCATCTGCCTTTCCCCCATCACCAATGCCTTTGTTTTCCTCTCCACTCTGCTGTCTCCCTGCACTGTCTCAACCCTTCCTTCTGGTGCTCTTTGCTTCCAGTCCTTCTGTGCACCTCTACACCAAGGTCACCAATCCTGTCTCTCGGTACCAGCGCTTCCATGCTCCTCTTCATTATTATTTCTCTTCTGTGTGTCTTGCTTTCCTAACTAGACAGCAGAGCAATATGCGCCTCCCTATCTACCTTTCAGGCATAATGTCTTTCATATAATTCCAGCCTGACTTTCTTCATGTGAAGGCTTCAAACACAGGTTAAAATAATTCTCTTGTCATTTTGAAAAATTTTAGGGAATGACTTCAGGATAGTCCAGTAAGTGCCTCTAACTGTTTTTTTTTGTTTGTTTTTTTCTTCCCCTACAGTATAATCTCTTTCAGTCAGAACATCAGTTTGATAAACCTAAGAAGCCTGAAGCCGTCACCTTTGAAACCCTCTTTGGGAAGTTTGGCATTTTCACATGCTTTGACATCCTGTTCCATGAGCCTGCTGTGGCCCTGGTGAGAGAGTTGCACGTGGACACCGTGCTGTTCCCCACAGCTTGGATGAATGTCCTGCCCTTTCTGACGGCAATTGAGTTTCACTCAGCCTGGGCGATGGGCATGGGTGTCAATTTACTTTCAGCAAATACTCACAACACCAAATTGGCAATGACAGGTATTAATTTTCAATCTGTCTGAAAAATCCTTAAAGCCATGAATCTTTGCTCCCTGTTCCGCAGGATTATTTGCAGAGGAATGGAAGATATATATATTTATTTATTGAAGTTGAAGAGCCTAGTCACTGAATTTTTAACTTGACAGCCCCTGTCCCTACTGGTGCTATACAAAGCACAGGAAGGCCCCTGTTTTCTTTTCTTGTCCTTCGCTGATTAGGATTTTCCCTTCTTTCTTTTAATACCTGTAAAAAATTAGGAAGGTACTTCCCCTAATCTCTGGGTAGAAACTTCTGAAATTAAGGTTCTCATCCTCTCCTCCTGTAAATCTGCAACTGAATACCAAATGATAAATATGCTTGTAAACCCAACGCGCGGCTCAATTTATACTGGCTAAATGAAAGACTTATTTGTAGCTGGTTTTAGCACAGTTGGGGAAGAAGTGTTTAAAAATTTTTCAGACCTGATGCAGTAATGTTGCTAAGAAGTCTGAATTTTCTTTTAAGTGTGTGACACTGATTTCCGAGAGCTTAGCTTTTAGGATAGATCTGTACCTTATATCTAGACCAGTGTCTTCACTAGAGCTCTTAAACCACAGTAATGGTTTGGGGCTTCTCATTTGATATATTTTATGTGGTTCTTTGGCAGTGATGAGTATGACAGTTCTTTGATTTCCCTCTGATGCTTTGCACTGGTTGGGTGTGAATTCTTCTCATGAGGAGGAGGCCTTGAACACTATAAAGGGAGCTGGACAGCTGCTGCCTTCCTCTGTGTTCACCTGGATGGGCCTGTGATACCTGCCTGTGTTGTGTTTTGGATTGTTGCAATCCGTAGACAGTCCTTTTGGATGGATCTTAAGCTACTCTGTTGGATGCTGGAGAAAAGGGAGCTGGGGAGGCCACAAATACAGCCATACCATAGCATCCTCTGCCTTTGATTACACTGATAAGACTTCATGTAGGGAAATAAACGCTGTTCTTGGCCAGAGCATGAGCTCTATGCACTGAGTTGTTAATGGTCTTACGTTTCTGGAATTTTTATAAAATAGTGGATAAATTGGTAGTAGGAACAGTTGAAAGGACAGTATGATATTTTTTATTCTTTTTGGACTGACTATTGTGCTTTCCTCAGGGAGTGGTATCTATGCACCAGACCAAGCCAGAACATACTACTACAATATGAATACTGAGGATGGTCACCTCCTCTTTGCTGAATTAGATTCACACCCTCGCCTTTCTTCTGCCTTCCCGTCTGCTGTCAACTGGAGCTCATATGCTTTGAGTGACGAAAGATTTTTACAGAATGCCCATGAGTTCAGAGGACTCATCTTCCATGACTGGTTCACTTTGACTGACCTCACTGTGCCTGAGGGGAATCTCAGAGTTTGCCAGAAGGACCTCTGCTGTTCCTTGAGCTACAAGATGGTACAGAAACAAGAGGAAGAAATGTATGTGTTAGGTGCATTTGATGGGCTTCACGACTTCGAAGGAAAATACTATCTGCAGGTAATGATTCTTTTGAGCAGGAGTACTTATTGTAGGAAGCTTCTTCACAGGGAGAAAGTTTTGGGGAGATGGGGAGAGATAATGGCTTTCTTGTATGCTGGAGTCCTGGTGTCCTATTTGTTAGCAAAGGGAAGTAGTTGCTAAAATGTGCAAGCCAGCTTACCTTTAAATCCAAGAAATGCAATGGAGAGGTCTCTAACCTCTTTTAAGTTCCCAGAGTGCGCTCGCTGGTTTGTTTTTTTAGCCATGCAGTACTGGCTAGATTTAGGTCCTCTTTTGTGGCTATCTGCAGTAAGTGTTCTGAATCTCCTCTGTAATCTTCAACGAGCAGTTGCTCTTAAAAAATTTCAAGTGCTCATATCTATCTTTATGAGTTGCTCTGATAATTTAGAGTCACTGAGATGTTAATTATTTTTTCATCACTCAAACCATAGTAATGAAGTTTACTGAAATGGCATATGACTTTTACTGGAGATGATCATTCTTCCTCTCTTTTAATCAAATGTTTGGGAAGACAGCAAGTTAAATCCTGGTTGAATTTGCTCAAAGCCATATTACAAAACCTTTACCTTCATAATTGAGTTATTGTGCAGACAGGTCATTGTTTTTTTAGTTATTTACTTCTGTCTGTCAACATGGCCTTTGCATATCAGCTGGTAAAGACTTCAGGATATGCAGGGGAGGTCTTAGCCAGCAAACAGCTCATGTAATACATTTAAGAGGGTAGCTTGAATAAATTCTTGGTGAACTTGCTTGGAAAATTTCATTCACTGGAAACTATGAGATGGTCTCTACTGGTACCATTTTATAGAGAAGGCAGAAATTTTTATTCTTCCTTTTTTTTCCCCTCAGTATTTTTATCATTTCCTCAGAATAGAGGGAGAGTTAGTCTCTGTTTCTTGTCACTTGCATTTCAACAGGACACCATATTTTCTGATGAACAATACTTCTGATGCTTGCAAATGCACTTCTATCCCCCATTATCTGACAAAAATAGACAAACTTCTCTGTCACCTACCAGAAAATCCAGACAACTCCTTTGAACCTTCACAGGAGTGCCAGCCCAATTTCACATAGGAGTGCTAGCCCTGTTTCATATTTCTTCATGATGTCCATAACCATATATATGTCCTTAACCTTAAGGACAAAACAAACATTGCTATTCCTACCTTCCTTTATGTGCTATAAATACTAACACAGAGTTGTTACAGAGGCTGCTGACAATCACCTTGTCATACAATCACCAGGAGTTGGATGGAGAACATCAAATACAAATTTCCCATGGACTACCACTCCATCTAATGAATTGTCATTAACACAAATTAGCACAAATACCAGCAAGAGGACCCGTGTGTACACTTGCAAAACATACCCACGAGGAGAACTTTGTTTCATTTGCCTAAAATGTCCATTCACAAACTCATCTTACGAAGACATGTGAGAAGGGAATCTTCAAATGAGAGAACTGGAAATCGTAAGAATTAATAGCAGTGACAGGATTAACCTTCAGGGACAAAGTAAGGTGCTCTGGCAGCACTTATGTCAGAAACTAAGGTTATTTCTTATTATTAGGACTAGAAAGATGATGAGGGGACTGGAACATCTCTTGTATGAGGAAAGGCTGAGATATCTGGGGCTGTTTAGTCTGGAGAAGACTGAGAGGGGATCTTCTCAATGCTTATAAATATCTAAAGGGTGGATGCCTAGCAGAAGGGACCAGGCTCTTCTCAGAGGTGCCCAGTGACAGAACAAGGAGCAATAGGCACAAACTGGAGCACAGGAACTTCCATTTCAATCTGAGGAAAAACCTCCTTACTGTGAGGGTGGCAGAGCACTGGCACAAGTTGCCCAGAAAACCTATGGAGTCTCCTTTGGAGACATTAAAAATCTGCCAGGATGTAATCCTGTGCAATCTGCTCCAGGTCATCCTTCTTTAGCAGAGAGGTTGGACTAGATGATCTCCAGAGGACCCTTCTAACCCCTGCTGGTCTGTGATTTCTAACAACTAGCTCTGGATTTCCCTCAGTCAGATGAAAGGTTAAAAACCTAAGGTACAACTGAAAAGGATTTGCTTAAAGATTATGAAAGAGATCCAGTGACAGTCACCTGCTGTGACACACACTAGCTTTGATGACACAAGAACCTTTCCTGCCAGAGTGTTTCTGTCTTACTAAATATGTTGTTGTCTTCTCCTCCCCACAGGTATGTACACTGCTCAAGTGCAAGAGCACAGAGCGGACCTCCTGCGGGCAGCCGGTGGAGACGGCTCAGACCGAGTTTGAGTTGTTCTCCCTCAGCGGCACCTTTGGCACCAACTACGTCTTTCCAGAAGTCCTGTACAGCGAGGTGCAGCTGGCTCCCGGGGACTTTGAGGTAAAGGGACACCATGGAGCTGTGTCATGCTAGGTTCTCCACAGGGTAGTAATGGCATAAATTTTCTCACTACAGGAAACATGACTTTGCTTATAGTCAGATCTACCTTAAGTAAGAGATATAGTCTGACATACCTTCTTCCTGTTGTGTCACATTTTTCTGAGCTCTTAGCATGTTCATATGTGCAATCCTCTAACTATGTCCTTCTCTCGCCTTTTCCAATCAGGTACTGAAAGATGGGCGCTTGGTAAATAAGGCAAAACCAACAAAACCAGTTGTCACGGTGACTCTTTTTGGACGGTTGTATGAGAAGGATAATGTACACGACTCACAACCACTAGCTGTAACTGAAGCTGTACACAATTAATCTCATGTCCAAAGGAGATACAGCATCCTCTACTAAAACAATCCAAATTATGTGTCTTATTTGCAGTCACACAAACTTCTTACCAGTGTGCTTTGGTTAGTAATAATGCAGCAATATTGCTAAGAATTGCTTTATCATAAGATGATATTGCTTATAAGATAACCAGCCATAAAAGATTAATGCAAAACAGCAGTTGTGATTCTCTCTCTATTTTCTGTTAGTTTTTTTTTTTCCCTAATCCTCAGAAAATATGTATTGTGGGGCAGTGAATACATTCTTATTAAAATAGCATTGCATATATCATATTTCATTGCAGATTATTATGTGACCAGTAAATATAACAGTGAAAGATGTGATTCGTGGCAACTCTATACAAAAAGCTCAATAATGCTTTGTCTCTGATGTACAACCACTTACGCTGACCTGTGCAAGTATTCTCTTTTGCCCCACTCATACATTTTTTTTTTTTTCTCCTGATTTGTGTTACTTTTTATGCCCTTGGTGCACCTCGTGTGTCACATGGCAGCACAGAATAGTGCTGAGAAAGGACTCCAGTCAAAGAGCCAGCCTTAAAACAAATCCTGCCACACCTCTTGGTTAGAACTCAATATGAATCATCATTTCTTTGGAACCTATGCTGAATCAAAACTTGGAAATAAAACCTCAAAATGCTCCTCTGGCCAGCTCCAAACAACAGCGTACCAGCACCTTCTGGTTGCACTGGATTCAGTAATGAAACTTTTTACACCCAGTAAAGAGGTCACCAGGTGACTTAGTATCATATAGCAGCTCCTCCCTCCCAACTTCTCTCTTTCTGATTGTATAATACCAACATATGTGAAATAAGTGTTGTCCTTTGCTCCTTCATGATAATGCTGGGTGGTGCTGCCCTGCAATTTCACTGATGGTGTGGACTGGGGGAGGGTGTCTGATTTTTATGAAGGCCAACCAACCACTGCTGATGAGAAGGCACATCTTTGCTTCCTCTTCTCCCCCAGCAACCTGTGCTTTCTTGCTGATTCTGGACCCCGGTGACCTCCCTTCAGGATACCAGCATATAAAGATGTATATAGTCCTGTGCTTTGTCTTTAAGAGTGGCCAGAGACCCCTGTTAGTCTAATTTCCCCTTCCTTTTCCCCACACTGGCACCATTCCTGGTCTCAGCATGATGCTCTTGGGGTCCTCAGTCCCAAGTACTTCTGTTATGGAGCTGGCGAGAAGTTGGGAAAGCAAATATTATCCAGACACCAGCACTGTTTATCATCGCTGTGCACTCTATGACCTTCTCTGTGCTCAAATGTACTCACATGTAGGTACTCACATGTAACATAACATAGTATCGTGTTTATCGTGATGTCATATTTATCAAAAGCCCCAGACAATATACCCATGAAAGGTCAACACTGCCAGAGGCATGCTCTCTCTTAAAAACCTTGCTCAGTGCTGGAGTCTGACCACAGACTGATCCCAGTTTGTCAAGGGATTACCCTGTGTGATCCTCTTCCCATGGGTACAAACTCAGCACAGACTGTACTTGTACAGGAGCCTGTGAGTGATACCTCAGCTCTCTCCTGGGGAAAGCATCTTGATTTATGGGAGGCTATGACATACAAGAAGGTCTCATCTTGCAATGCAGGAAGGGACAGAGCAAGAGCCTGTCGCTGGTTCAGGAGCTGAGGCAGCACCTTCAGTTCTGTACACGGCTGATACCAGTCCTCTGGCTGAGGAAATGTCTTCAAGTAGTGTATGTGATCCCAAGCCAGAAGCTGGCATCTTGAATTCAGGATTTGGCTCAAGGCCACCGTTGGTATATTTGTACAACAAATATTTTCCTGTCAAGAACTGGCATAAGCCATCATAGCACTAAATTATTTTTCCTGTGAAGCTTGCATAACATCTATCATTGTGAAATACATTATTGCGTGAAGTGAGTCAAGCATACAGAAAGTAATCCTGTGCAGTCTGCCCATTATCCACACACCGACTCGCTACGCATGAAGACGAGGCTGCCTGTAACTGCCAGTAACAATAAACACCTCTTCCAGAGAAGTGCGGCAAAAAGCATTTCATTACCTGGCCGCTGAAATCAGAACCAGAGAAGGTAAGGAACTTGGGCAACCAGATACAAGGGATTTTGGAGAACGTGCAGTTTCAGCTTCAAGATTTCTGATGGGTTCATCTGTAGACATAGGGCAAGAGGTTGCAATAGGCAAAAAAGTTAGAAATTCTAGCTCCCATTCCTTTAGGAAGCATATATGCAGGATGGGAATCGGATTTTCACAAGGGTGGATGGTGGTAGGACAAGGGAGAATGGATTTAAGATAGAGAAGGGAAGGGTTAGATTAGATATCAGAGCGATGTTCTTCACAGAGAAAGTGGTGAGGTGCTGGAACAGCCGGCCCAGAGAGGTGGTGGATGCTTCAACCCTGGAGGTGTTCAAGGCCAGGTTGGATGGGGTCCTGGGCAGCCTTGTCTAGATCCAGGCCTGGAGGTTGGTGGTGCTGCCTGTGGCAGGGGGGGTGGAACTCAATCCTTGGGGTTCCTTCCAACCCAGACCATTCTGCGATTCTGTAATTCACATTGCTTAACCACAGAGACCTACAGAGCACTGTTGCCAAGTGGTGTACTGATGGGTTTGCTCAGATGAGCAGCCTGCCTGGCAGCCCCCTTCGATAGGGGATAGCCCCCAGAGGCCACACAACTGAGCCAGCACTGTGCTGAGATGGGGTGGCACAAGGAGTGTCGCATGCCTTGACTTTGGGCAGGAATGTGTCCGTGCTGGACTTTGCTGAGATTTCCCAAACTGGCCTGTTTTTCCTGCTGTGGCCTGGACGTGCCTTGAACCGTGTCACTGCAGCAGCACCATGCCTGAACCGTGTGTGAATCCAGTGAGCGACCGTGTCTTCAGCTGCAGCACTGGGTGACCTCTCTGTCGGGGTGTAAGGCAGGATTGCTCAATGCTGGCGGCTCTCTTGCCTTTGGTGGTGTGAGACTTTCCGGGCAGGGTGATTGCATCTTGCTGGGGAATTCCCAGATTTTGCGCAAGACTTTCCCTTTTAAAGCCCCCTGGCTTTGCTTGTCCCCATCTTCCTCTTGGGTGACTTCCAGGTTCCAGACATGGGGCTTCTAGAGAAAAATAAATTGCTTTGCATGTGCAATTTCAAATCGCCTATTGTGTAAAAACTGCTTCTTCTAACAAAACCAATTTAAAATAGCCCTGTGGTGTTTAATTCTTTCTTACAGAACAAGTGTATGTCAGCTCTCTGCAGAGAGATCAACACAGTTCAAATGTTAGTTTATTTTGCAGTATGAGCCTGGGAGGGAGGACACTCTTGGGGTACCTGCCACAACTAAAATAAGCCAGTGGCTAAAGGCAAGAGGCATGGCAGGACCACGTGTCTCATAAGTTTAGGTTAGTCAGCTACACTGTGAGGCATGAGGGCTACACCTCATGCAGGTGATCTACCTTCAGCCCTGGCTGAATTTGTCACCAAAGGCCACTGTGTGCAGTGAGGTTATATGGAGTAGTGTGCACTAACCAGGGGAGTTTGGGCTCACCCCGAGATGTGTTTGGAAGCCTGGAGAGGGATGTATGAACAGACTGTATAAGTGTTCCTTGGAGACTCCTGTAGATCAGCACATCTGCTGACATGCTCACTTAGCCTTTTGATCATGTTTTATTTACTGCATTTCATATTGGAAACAAGATGAACATTCCTATAAATGTTTTTTTTTTTACTTAATACTATCAATAAATGTATTGATTGTTGGCAGAAACCTATTGTACCTTCCCAGATTACTCAATAGAAGATTCTTTCCAAAGTAAACTTATCAGTCTTTACTCCTCCTCTTTCTATCCACTTTATATTTCTCATGCCCAACTCAGAAGCTGCAAGGCACCAGCCATGCTCCCTTCCCAGCCTCTCCTGCATGCTGTGGTGCTGGCACTTGCAGCCCTTCAGGCCCTTGCATCTGACACCTTCATTGCTGCAGTCTATGAGCATGCAGTCATCCTGCCAGAGGCCACCCATAAACCTGTTTCCCCTGAGGAGGCTTTGGCTCTGATGAACAAAAACATGGACGTCTTGGAACAAGCTATCAAGGAAGCTGCCCAGAAGGTACTAGATGTATTGTGAGTGTTGTTAACTAGCTGTTGTTTTGTGCTCCTGCTGACCCTCCTGGCTATCTGTTGGTGGGTGTGCTCTGAACAAAGCCTGTTGTTTCAGGGTGCCAAGATCATTGTGACTCCTGAAGATGGCATTTATGGCTGGGACTTCACAAGAGAATCCATCCACCCCTACCTGGAGGAAATCCCTGATCCGGTGGTGAACTGGATTCCCTGCACCGACCCCATAAGGTGATTTCTTCTGCAGTGATTCATGTGCTTTCAAACCAGTGTCTCACGCAGTCATGAGATGCTCCCAGTAAATGCCTGAGAACTGCTATTTTAAAAATTTGTTAAATACACCACATACTATTACAATGCAATGCCAGTACTCAAATAGTAATGGTTATATGCAAGATAGAACTGAGACAGTCTCACACTAAAAAATTGCAAAAGGAGGAAAATGAGGAAATCTTAGGCACAATCATTTTTAAAACATATAAAACTTTATCACTACAGATCACTTGTGAAAATCTTCTGTAATTACGAGCTAATCTATTACCGTGTCAGTTACATAGACTGGACAAGGTGATTCAGTCCTCAGCTCATGTGGGCAAAAAATAGCACAAAATATTTCTCTAGGTCTGGAGGAAGTACCTTTTTGAAAACCAACTGTTTGCATGGTCTGCTGTGCTACACAGGGCTGCTATGAATGTGAGTCAGTATGGGAAAATAAGAGGATCAGATGCCTGTCTAGGTTAAGCTTTTCTCCTCTTCTTTGCTGAGGCTCTATGAACCTGGATATTGTCAGTCCTCACCTCTGTAAAAGCTGTAGAAATGCCATTTTTTTCTAAAGGCTTATGGGAAGCTGCCTTAAACAAAGTGAAGAGTCTTGGTCTAAAGTGGTCTTTTGAAATCAAGACTTAGATCTGCCTGAAAAATATTTTAATATTTTAAAGTTATGAATCTATATTAGTTTATTTTACCCTTTGTTTCTGTTCATTCTATTGGTTTATTCTTATTTTTATTCTATCCTTAATCTGTACAGCTGCCCATATCTTTGTGTGGTAGTTGGGAATTGCATCCACACAGAAAATAACATTGTTAAGAGTACAGGAAGGAAGAGCACAGGGACACCATTGTTTTAAACCTAAAGGAGACCAGCAGTTTAAAATGATGATATGAACTGAGAAGAAAATTAACAGAAACTGTGATTTGATCTATCCCTTTTTCTGCACCCAGGGATACGCACTTACTGGAATAGTAATTTGGAAAACATTTCTTCCACTTCTGATCTTAAACTTGGTAGATTTTTTGTTGCTTTTTTTCTTTCAACAAAAATGGATTAGGTTTGCTCCAGCTCCAGTGCAGGAACGACTCAGCTGCATGGCCAGGAAAAACTCCATCTATGTGGTTGCAAACATCGGGGACAAGAAGCCGTGTAACTCCATTGATCCCAGCTGCCCCAGTGATGGTCGCTATCAGTACAACACTGATGTTGTCTATGACTCCAGTGGGAAACTGGTGGCTCGTTACCATAAGGTAAGGAGACACTGCAGCATCATATTGTCATTGATTTTCAGTATACTTTTCTGTTCTCTAGTACCATTTTCAGCTGGTTTATACAATAATTGTACATAATTTTAGAGCAGATGCTAACCCAGGATGAAGCTGATACAAGGATCTTATGGCCAGAAGGAAGAGCAGGCAAATGCTTGACCAGGCATTAATCAGGCATTAATTCTAGGAGCACCACAGCTGGAGAGCAGATGCTGGATACCAAACACCTAAGGGCTACATTTATGATCCTAAATGGGAAGGAAGTGGTGGCAGTTTCCCACACTCAGTAAATGTTAGCTGGTCCCTGGCAAAGTTTTAGCCAAGCCAGAGAGCTAGGCAATGCTTTCAGGAGGCAGCTTGGGCACAACCCAAACATTTTGCAGAGGGAGAGGGATGCATGGATGGTCGATGATGCAAAAGTAGCTGTTCATAATCTTGCCTTATTTTTAATTTCTAATATCTCACTTTCTTCCCCTGTAGTACAACCTGTTTAGAAGGGAAACTCAGTTTAATTACCCTAAAGAGCCCGAAGCTGTTGCCTTTGAGACTCCCTTTGGGAAGTTTGGCATTTTCACATGCTTTGACATCCTGTTCCATGAGCCTGCTGTGGCCCTGGTGAGAGAGTTGCACGTGGACACCGTGCTGTTCCCCACAGCTTGGATGAATGTCCTGCCCTTTCTGACGGCAATTGAGTTTCACTCAGCCTGGGCGATGGGCATGGGTGTCAATTTACTTTCAGCAAATACTCACAACACCTTCTTGGCAATGACAGGTAAGTGGCATTTGGGAAAAGGGAAATTGTCTTCAGAGTTGTGGATTCCAAAGTAGGAAGAAATGCTTTACAAATAATGATAACTCTGGAAAATAGCATTTCCATCAGACTAAAAAAATCTTGTTGTACTGAATGTAGTAAACAGATTCAGGCAAGAAAAATGTATGTAAAATTAGAAATCAAAGACATTAAATTTTAAGGATTAAAAGTGAAGTTTTATTTCAAAAATAGCACAAAGTTTCACTTAAATTTTTAGCCTCTCATATGGAAGCAGTATTCTCTGTTCAAAATTCAGTCAACAGTTTATTGGAGAAAATAAATGTTTTAAACAGAACTTAATATCTTAAAGACAAAAGGAGAATTCCTCTCGTATATTGAATAAAACATTTTCAGTTTTTGTGACTGCTTTAGATATTTATGTTTAGGTATGATCTGAGTAGATATTCACTGTCATTTTTTTCCTGTAATCTGAGAAAACATTGCTGTGGCTGCAGCTGTAACTCCCCCCTGAAGCCAAAGCCAGGAAGGAACATTTTTTGCCTGCCCTAAGTAGACTTAACTAACTTTGCTCCACAGCATTGGGTTTCCTTCTGTGGAACACAATAACCCCATGGTTTTCTTTTTCAGTAAATACACCACACTTAGAGCTCTGATTTATATTTAAACCTAAATTCTAAAAAAAAAAAAAAAAGGTATGTGTGTGTGTTTGGTTGTAGGTTAAATTGGCGTTTAAGGCTCAGGTTCAAGATCCAGCAAAGGCCAACATCTGTGAAGTTTAGGTCATGTTTTTATATTATGCTGGGTATTTAGTGGTTCTGTGCTTTTAAATTCTTCCAAAATTTTCTGTAACATATTGACTGAAAATAGCATCACTGAGAAAACCCACTGGTATGGCATGGGGGGTGGCTGGACCCTCAACCGTGCCCTGGTCTGGTGTGCTGACAAGGACTGGGTGTTCTCGGCAGGCAGTGGGCTGTTCACACCAGAGGGACCTGCCGTCTACCATTACGACAGCAGGACAGAGGAGGGACGTCTCCTGCTAGCAGAGCTGAGTGCACGACCCCGACTTTCCCCCACCTACCCCCCAGCTGTCAACTGGAGCTTGTATGCCACAAGCATCAAGAAATTTCCAGAAAAAGATGCTTTTTCAGGAGCTGTCCGGCGGGATATATTCACTTTCAGTGAACTTGGGCACAAAGCTGGAAATTACACGGTTTGCCAAGGAGACCTCTGCTGTCATTTGGTCTATCGGATGTCAAACAAGAGCAACGATGAAGTTTATGTCCTGGGTGCATTTGATGGGCTTCATGGTTCTGTCATAAAATATCATTGGCAGGTAATTGGTTTCAGAGGAGTGAGTTTGGGTTGTATAAACTTACATCCCAACCCACCCAAAACATCACAACAGCCTTTCCTGCTATCAAGTCCAGCTCTTGACTTTTGAAAGCTTAGTAGTATTTTGCCTTTCTGTTCCCTCCTCCCCACAGGTATGCACGCTGCTCAAGTGCAAGAGCACAGAGCTCAACTCCTGTGGGCAGCCGGTGGAAACGGCTCAGACCAAGTTTGAGATGTTCTCCCTCAGCGGCACCTTCAGCACCAACTACGTCTTTCCAGAAGTCCTGTACAGCAAGGTGCAGCTTGCTCCCGGGGAATTCAAGGTAATGGGACACCCTGGGGTCAAGAGTTTCTTTACTGTTTTGTTTAGCAAATATGTCTTCCACTTCAGGTCACAAATCCATATGTAACAGCATTCAGGGTGTTTCTGTTGAGAAGCATTTTAGGAGACAAATCACATAGAGAAATTGTCATATGGTCATGGTCATAGTTTAAAAAACATTTAAAATTTTCTTATTAGATGCATGCTTATCATTTGTCACAGAGGCTCTTAAAATGTTGCAGGTGTTCAGAATCTATGAACAACAGTGATTTCAAATTGATCTGTCAAATGTAACTGAGAAAAACAACATATGGCTAGTAGTCTGCTTCCATCTGTTTTGGGGTCTACAAATCATAAAAGTTTTGATATTACTATCCTAGATATGTATATAATCAGCATTGCCATGTACAATAAAGTTTTGAGAACCTAAAAAATCAGTTATTGTCACTCTCACCAGAGAGAGTGATTTTTTTTTCCTCAAGATGGAGCAGAAGGAAGTTTTAAAGACATTTAGGTCCAAAGACATGTGGAAAGGCAATGGCAGAGCCAGAGCAGATTATGGTTTCTTTCATTCTCACGATTTTCATAACAGCGCTACATCAAAATGTCTGACCACTACGGCTTATACTTTCTGCACCACACAATGTCACTACTCTGTTAGTGAAATAGCAGTATCATTCTTTTTCTTTACATCTAGGTGCTACGTGATGGACGTTTGAAAAGTAAGCACAGTACATCAAAACCAGTCCTAACAGCGACGCTTTTTGGAAGGCTTTATGAAAAAGACCTGCCGCACCCTCTGCGACCCTCCCTGTGATGAACCTCCTTACCTGGTACACAGTCACCATAGGCAGGAGGGGAGTTTTCCAGAGACCCTCCTCCTCACAAGCCATGGTAGTTATCCTGCAAACTTCCCATTCTCAGTCTTGCTCAGCAGAGGCATCAGCTGAGTTTATTTAGAAGAAAGCAGTGTGATCACTCTGTTGTGTACCTATACAGATGATGCATTTTGTAAATAGTGCTCGAGCCAGTGAAACGATTTTTTAGTATGAATCCTGTGTTGTGTGAAATTTTTAAATAGAAATTATTTTTTTTCCAAAGATATCACATAGACTGCCAGGGTAACATAGTAAGAAGACTGATAACTGAGATGTGGGAAATGTGAAGTTTGCCAGTTTGCTGCAGAACAGGGAAGACTTTCTGTCCCTTTTGTACCCACTCCTTTGCACCCTTCCTGTTTTTCAGACTATACAAGCACTAAGTGTCCATGTTCCTCAGCCTTACACGCCAAGTGCAAGTAGGGTCTTCTGAATGCTTAATGGGCCTTGGTGCCACTCTCACCTAGACACTGCATCTTGATGAGAAAAACAGACTGACACGGGTTTAGGTGCAGCCTTGGAGCAAGAGAAAAGTGGTCCTCCATGAACCACACAGGCAGTGAGTCTGGCTGAGCTCCATAAAGCATCTTCAGTTCACACAGCATACCAGCACATTCTCCTGGGCATTCAGTAAGTTTCTTCAATCTGTGAAAACATAGGAAATAGGCAATGTTTCAGTACCTGAAACAGATTTTATCACGTAGTGTGAGAAATGGGCATTATTTGGGACTTTAGGCAATGACAAGTGAAACTTGCCAGTCCTGGGTCTGGTGTGCAGCAAGCAAACCTTGTTAGCACCACATGCGCCTTGGTGTGGTCCATGCCTTAATGCTTATCCCATAGTCTTTTGCACCTCCTGCCCTTCACATCACTGGCACACTGCCTGCACCATGCTTAGCATTGGGCTGCCCTAAACATGATATATGGCTTCCTACCCCACGTACACTAAGGTATCTGGTCTACTCTGAGGGTGGCAGAGACCTGGCACAGACTTCCCAGAGAGGTTGTGGAGTCTCATTCTCTGGAAATACTCAAAATCCACCTGGACAGGATCTCTGAAACCTGCTGTAGGCGATCCTGCTTCAGCATGCTGATTATGAGGGTCTGCAGTGTCACCCCATTGACCACACAGGTCTGTTGGTTTGCGCTAAAATCAGCACAGTCAATCACATACTGGGGAAAGTGTTTCTGCAGCAGAGCAAGCTGGAAACTTTCCCTGTGGATGGTGAGTTGTCATTAATGGGGCAGAGTCTGGCTGGAGGTCTGTATCTAGTGGAGTCCCTCAAGGGTCGGTACTGGGACCAGTACTGTTCAATATATTCATTGATGACCTGGATGAGGGAATAGAGTGCACAGTCAGCAAGTTTGCTAGTGACACAAAGCTGGGAGGGGTGGCTGACACACCAGAAGGTTTTGCTGCCATTCAACAGGATATAGTCTGGAGAGCTGGGCAGGGAGAAAGCGAATGAGATTTAACAAGGACTTTGCATATGGGGAGGAACAACCCCAGTATAGGTTGGGGACTGGCCTGTTGCCGAGCAGTGTAGGTGAGAGGGATCTGGGGGTGTACAGCAGGATGACCTTGAGCCAGCAATGTGCCCTTGTGGCCAAGAAGTCCAATGGCATCCTGGGGTGTATTGGGGGATGTCTTGTAGTGGCAGTACTCTGCCCTGGTGAGACCGCACTAGGAATATTGTATCCAGTTCTGGTCCCCTTGGTTCAAGAAGGACAGAGAACTCCTTGAAAGAGTCCAGCGCAGAGCCATAGAGATGATGGAGTGGAACATCTACCTTATGAGGACAGGCCAAGGGAGCTGGGTCTCTTCAGCTTGGAGAAGAGGAGATTGAGGGGTGACCTCATTAACGTTTATAAATATGATAAGGGTGAGTGTCAGGAGGATGGATCCAGGCTCTTCTCAGTGTGGGCCAAATGATAGGACAAGGGGCAATGGGTCCAAGCTGGAACATAGGAAGTTCTATGTGAATGTAAGGAAAAAATTTTTCACTGTGAAGGTGATGGAGCATGGGAACAGGCTGCCCAGAGAGGTTGTGAAATCTCCTTCTCTGGAGACATTGAAGAACAATCCGGATGTGTTCCTGTGTGATTTAATCTAGGTGATCCTGCTCAGGCAAGGGGGGTGGATTAGATGATCTTTCAAGGTCACTCTCTACCCTCTCTTTTCCTCTCTACCACAAAGGAAGTACTTCTCATACCTTTCTGTTCCAGTCACAGTTTCTCCTGGAGGTAGCTCAGGCCATGGCTCCAGCAGGGTAGTGCTGGAAGAAAGAGGGAGCCCAGCTTTGGAGGGTGGTGGCTGCCCCTGCAGCCCTCTGACCACACAGGATCTGTAGGAACCGCAAAGTTGGGCATGGAGCCAGCACTGTAACTCTGTCTCATGCACCCTGCCTCCCTGCTCCATCTGCACTTGGTTGCACTTCAGGCTTTCAGTGCCTGGCCTAGAACTGTTCATGTGGAAGAGAAATAACAAGAAGGAACTGCTACTATCAGAGCAGCAATTTGACTTCTGTTTTTGTTGTTGCAGTCAAATCACTTCATTAAAATCTTCTTTCACCAGCTGGCATCAACAGCTTGACATTCTAACTCACAACAAATGAAGAGTCAGGGTCATTTTAGGAAGAAATGCATCAGTGGCACTTAAAACAAAGACTTTACAGGTTGCTGGTATCCCAAGTATTTCACACATTCCAAAAGGATGTGGGATTTATAAAAATCTTTCAATGATGAAGAGGAATACAGTGAGGAGACACAGATTGAAATGAAATTCCAGACATTCAGTATATTATTGCTAGGTTTTTCTTTATGTATTGGGTTAAACTTTCCTACACCATCTGTACCGAAAGAGTCAGAGAGAGTTTATTCAGGTTCCTTAGTGTTAAGGGTACAGGGCTCCTGGGGAGATACATAGATTTTAAAATAAATGTTTTTTCTTTAGTCAAGGGAAGAGTTTATGCCACATTATGCTCCCTTGTCACTATTCAGGCTCTGATAATTGAACACCAAAATCTCTCTCAGGTTGCTTACTGGTATTTTTGAAGCATGGTGTGGTGGTTTGACCCTGGCTGGAGGCAAGACTCCCACCAAAGTTGCTTTATCACACCCCTCTTAGTTGGACAGGGGAGAAAATATACATTGAGAGGCTTTGGAGTAGAGATAAGGCCAGGGAGAGATCATTCTGCAATTAGCGTTACAGGCAAAACAGACTCAACAGAGAAAGAAAGGCAAGAAAACTCTCTGATTTATTACACTACACTACACACACAGAGAAACCAGAGTCAGGTAATGAGAAGTACAAACAGCTCTTAAAACACCACCCCCCACCCCTCCCTTCTTTGCAGACTGAACTTTATTTATTATTTCTCCTCCCCAAGATGGCACAGGGGAAAGGTGGGGGGGGAATAGGGAATGGAAGCTTCAGACTTTGGTCAGTTCTTCATGAGTTGTTCTCCTTCTTGCGGGAAGAAGGGGTGTGTGTGTGTGCATTTCTCACACTCTTTCCCTACACCAGTGTGGGGTCCCACCCACAGGAGACAGTTCTCCATGATCTTCTCTATGTGAGTCCTCTCCCACAGGGCCTCAGCTCCTCACCAGCTGCCCAGCGTGGGTCACTGCTATAAACTCATAGAATGTCTCCCAGACTGCTGGCTCCACCCTGGTCCCCCACAGACTCTCAAGCACCCCCAGCAAACTTGCTCCAACATGGGCCTCTGTCTCTCTCTCAATGCCTCATATCTCTTTCTGTGTGCTGCAGGTGCTGTCAGGGCCTTGCTCCAATGTAGGTCATAGATTCTTCCATATTCCTCCACCTGTTCCATGGTGGGCTCCTGCCTGGCCCAGGTACCTCTCCACGGGCTAAAAGTGGGGTCTCTTCATCCTCCATGGGCTACAGGGGGGACACCACCCCACCATTGTATTCTCCACAGGCCGCAGGGAATCTTCTCTCAGAACCTTCTCCTCCCCCCTTCCCTGACCTTGGTGTCACCAAAGTTTCTTACATCTTCTCACTCCCTTCTCTGGTGGCAAAATGTGTCTGTTTGTATTTTTCTGTCTCTAAAATGTGATTCCCAGAGGTGCTGTGACCGGCGCTGATTGGCCGGGCTGGCCTTGTCAGTAACAGGGTTTGGGAGTTTGGCCTTGGGAGCACAGCTGGGATTTACTTTGTCGGACCCTTAAGAAACTTTCTATCCTGTTCTTAAAGAAGCCACATTGGAGTACTTTTCAGCTACGTGTAAAGCTGGCTGCCTTCCACTGGCAGAGTTGGAAATGGGTAGGATACAATTGATATTACTAGTTAACTATCTTACAGGAAAGGACTCTTGAACCTTGTCCATTAGTGATGCACAAGTCCAGGATTCATTGAAAATTACACTAAAACTAAATCTGACAAATGGCTGACCTCTAGTTTTTAAGATTTGCTGCTCAGCTTTACTGTCCCTGAGAGGGTAACAAGGGACAATGGACCACTGAGGAGTTTATTAATACTTTTGTCATTTCTGATTATAAAGCAAGAATTTACCAAGCAGAGGATGAAGTTACATGGACTATTACAGCAGTCTCAGAATTGTTCCATCATTGTAATTTGCAAGGTGGAGGGGAACCAAACACAAAAAAGTCTTCTCCTGCACTTTCCTTAAAGTTTTGTAAAGAACAGGAGTGATTACTGACTATTGTACAGATATGCCAAAGGAGAAGAATCAAATTAATTTATATGTGATTCACATCAACGACTCCACCTCAAAAGCTGCTCCAGATGGTATCCTAATGAAGCCCATCCTTTTCTGAGCTGGAAAAGCCTGCTCTTCACATGTCAGTATTTCTTCCTTATACCTTGATGCTGGCCAAAGCAAACAAGACCCACCTGGCCACAGTGTCTCCAATCACACAGAAAGAAAAACAAGTCCTTATTAGATTTTATTGCTACAAGGCTTCAGATCAATTCAGAAAAATGCTGTGTTACATCAACTGTAATCCAAACCTCATGGATGACTTAAGTAAGGCTGGTAACAACTTCAGGGAAACTTTAAGTCTGAATAAAATCTAATGTACTGTATTGTACATACTGAATGAAAGCAAGCAGACCTTGAGCAAAAATAGTGATAGAATCTTAGTAATCTATTTTTCCTTAGAGAGAGCAGGACACTATAATCATGTCCTTGTACATGTATTTTAGCCATTATAACCTCAAGTTATCCATTAAATAACATGTAACAGTGAGGTGCAGTCAGAGATTGTGCAACTATTAGAACCAGAAATACAAAACTGTTTATGAACACTTTGTGTTTTCATAGGTGAAGTACTGACAGTAAACACTTGTATTCTTGAAAGTAAATTTCTTGAAGCTATTCATTACTGTGAAGTCGTAAGTGAAATACTCCATTGTCTGTTGATATTCTCATAGCAGCAGTGAATTTCCACTACAGATATATAAAATATAAGAAATACATTGTAGCAACATGATTTTATTTTGCTTATCCATCTTTGCTCCTTCTAATGTTAATTTTGATGAATTTTTTTTTATGAGTCTAGTAGCTGTGATGGTATCAGGATGCAAGAGCAGCAAGTGGTTTAAAATCTTTAATATCTTTTGAAGTCAGGAAAAAAGTCAATCTTTAAGAAAGACCTTTGCGAACAACAAAAATAAAAAAGAATAAGTATTTGCATCCAGTTGGTTGCCCAGCTCACATACTGCAATACATAATAACATAAAACATTTTAAAAATCCATGTCAGAGATAGTCCTCAAGATCAAGTGATATCTTTTGTGACAGAATTTTTTAACATTTTCTTATTTAGAAGTAGAGTGTTAGGAATATGAGACATACTTGAATTTATCAAAGTCAAATACCTGGAAACATTAAGGACAGGTTCTATGGGATGGTTATTTTTCTATTCTGCACTTTGATGTGTTTTCCAGACATCTGAGATTGCTTCTGGCACACTGAAAAACTCAGTCATCATTTTGGGATTCTTTAAGGAAAAGGTTTTTCAGGCAAAGCTTTCCTAGTAATTCATGTCAAATTTATGAACGGTTTCAGAAAAATCTAAGTACAGTGAACCTGAGACCTATGCCATTGTTAAACTGCTTACACACTGGTTAGGATACAGTCCCTCATACTTGTTAGGGACCTTCTTAAGTTTTCCATAGAGCATTTATCACTGTGCTGGCTGAGTGCTGCCATCTAATACCTAAAGCGCTCTCTTTTCTTTTTTTCATTTTGTCTCTAGTAAAAGCCAGAAGTCTTGACTTAATGTTCTTTTCATTGAGATCCAGCAAAGTCAAATGGGTGCAGTGAGTTTGCTACACTGCTATTAAAATCAATAGTGGTGCTTCAGTTTACATCTGCTGATTGCACATTTGCAGAAAGAAAAGATGTTCTGCATTGAGTAGTGGATTCAAACACCAGTATTCTGGGTTTTTTTTTTTTCAGTGTGCCCTGCATGGGGACTCTCATATCACTTGGATGGGTTTGGTTGGGGTTGGAAATCATCAGTTTTGTCCAGGATTGTTCATAGATACAATGATCCATGTAGCTCGCACCTCAGCAGAAGTTAGGTGCACTGGCCTGGTAAAATCCCCAGTATCTTGGCTTGTCACCCCGCTGACAAACTGTACAAAAATTGATCAAAAATGTACAAACCTTTGTTTTCTTCCCACGCCCTACTTGGTAAGCAGTTGTCTTCTCTGCTTTTCTCAGAGATGTCCTAATGTTGGCTGCAATAGATAACCTAAACAAGCTGTGAAAGCACAGTATAATTCATTCATGGAAAATTGCTGTTCAAATGAAGAATTATGCTTGCCTAAGGAGAAATCAAATATATCTGACACTGAGATATAAAAGGAAAGAGTAAGCTGTAAAAATGAGGCCATTAATGGACAGTGATGTACTTCCTGGTAGCCAGACTGAAAGACAAAGGTTTGGCAGGTGTGAGTAAAAATACATGTGGTACGTTTTATAACAGATGTCATTTAGCTGTATGTGTAAGAACCAGAGCTATTAAAATAAATAAAAAAAGCGCTTGAGTTTGATCAATCATCATTACCTAGCAACAGGCTCAAACATTCACTGTGTTGAAGACTTTCTGAGCCTATCCTCACTGTTAAAATGGGCGGTTTAGATTGTTTATTCATGTTAATGTTAGCCTCTGCAGGGATTCTGCCAAGTTCATCGTTAGACTAAACAAAAAGCAGGCACAAAACCTCCCTCAGTTGAGGGTCATGAAACATGTGATGTAACCACTCTTGTGGTTTGCCTACGAACCCTCATAATGCCCATTGCTTACTGCTTAGTCTTTTCTTACAGATTGTTGCTCTCCTCTCACTAAGGATGTAACCCATAGCCCTCCTTGATTTGCCAAGGTTCATTAGATAATATCTTGATACCTTATGAACGTTTGCAATCACAGCACTTCCATGAAGCTAGGAGTGATTTTTTGTGGCATCTCCCACAGTTTTTATCCTATAGTGCAGATAAGGAGATGAAGTGCAAAGAAACTGATGTTTACAGTAGACATTAATTTAGGTGGGTGGTTTAGATGCCAGAATAATTAATATTAAAACCCACTGTATATAATCAAAACATGATTGTCACTGTCTTCAGCGGCACATGCTGCCTGTAAAAATCAAGTCCTGGCACACACCTGGAAAATGAGGAGCACATGTTCAGTGAAAGTTTCAAAACCTGTGGTATAAAATGGCCCACCTAATATTGTCTGATAACAGATGCATATATGGCTTGTTAGAAAGTAGGGAAAGGAGGAGATAGACCTGTACACCTGCTCAGCACAAGGGGGTCTATTTAAGTGCAGCTAGGGCAACAAGGCATGCAAGGCACAGAAGGAAGAAGCAGCAACAATTTCAGATAAGAACAAAATGGACTACAGAGGGGGAGAGATCAAAGTGGGAGAAGAAGAGAGAGATATTTACTTCCTCTTCACCAACCCTCACTGCATGAACAAAAAGTTATGCAGGTTGGTAAAGGCACATTTAAGCAGCTAAACCTCCTGTTGCTGCCATCTGTTCCCTCTCAGCCCCAGGTATTGTGTGGGAGATGGCTAGCAAGCAGGAACGTGATAACAAGTAATAAATCAAATTCAAACTGACTCCAATGCACCCTTACCTCCCACTCAGTGACCCAAAAAGCATATTGAAATGACATGAGCAGCGGCTCAGAAGATAAATGAAGCTCTTTGCTGAAAAATCAGGCTGCCTGCGCATATCTTCCTGAGACTAGGCAGTGCAGGGTGAGTACGAAGGGCACAGCCTCTGACACTGGTAGGTTCTGCGCTAGTTGACTTGCTCTTCCTGCACAGCCACAGCGATAATGCTCCTGCACAGCACTGGTGCTTCCAGCAGCAGCAAATAACTGAGGAGACAAAGGATGGCACCAGCGGGTCCCTCCATAAAAATGGCCCGCGGTACAGCAGCACTGGCATCTGCAATCAGTTGGACTAGCAAATGGGCAATGCAAAACAGTCCTGCTTCTTAAATATTTCTAGGAAAACAGCATGCACATATTGTAGTCAAACACAGTATTTGTGAAAGGCACCAGAGAGTCCTGCATGAGAACGGAGGCTCCAGCAAATTACTTACATACAAGCCTTTACTGGTCTCAGTGGCTTCCAGCAGAGTAACCACACTTCCAAACCAAATTTTACCTTTCAAGACCTTCATTTCACTAAGAGTTCTCCCTCTTGCTCATCCCCAAGTCCCCTGTGCCACCTAGATAGGGCCATAATTTCAAATTTCCCAAAGTCCCAGGGAGAAGCTGCAGCTTGAGTCAAGCAGGTCCCTCTCTGGGCTCAGAGAAACCTCAGGGGAGCAGGAGCTGGAAGGCATGGCTCTCCGCCAGCTGATGCACACAATCTGACCCAAAGTGGGGCCCACTGCTGATTTGTAATTTGGTCATATTTAGGTACAGTTCCTCTAGTATGGTAAAAGATACAGAAATGGGCAATTGATGCTTCTTAAGTCCCTGCTGCAAAGCACATAAACACCAGAGCACTGTAAATAAAAGACAAGCAGAACATTTTTTTAATTAGGAAGAAACAATTATCTTTTAAATCTGCCTTTTTCTCAGATACTGATGAAGTACTGTAGTTGGACTTTTATTTTTTTAAATATCCTTCCTGTGATACACAAATCAAGTTTTCAAAGATAACTGAAATTGTTAAAATTTGGCACCATTACTCAAAACTGAAGGGACTGCAAGAAACATCAAGCTATCTTAAAAACAGCTCAGTGCTCTTAGCTCCATCTGTACTTTGACCATAACAAACATTTGCCTTTTTATTTTGTAGGCTTCTTTCCACAAAGCTGTCTTTAACTTAATTCAAATGCAGTCATCTTTGCATATGCTAGTGGCTTTTTGTCAGAATAGATTTATTATCTACTTATCTTTCCTGAATATTTAATATTTACGTCATGCTGTTGATAAGATTTTTCCAGCAGGCTGTAAACTGGAGTCAGACCAAGCATGCAGAGGCTCAGCTGTGGGATGCATGTGGGATGAGTCACTATCGTGCTGTATCCGCAGACTGCTCTTGTTCGTGATGAAGAAATTGCTCCTAAGCAGGTACCGTCTCCGTGTCATGCAGTCCGCAATACGGTGAGCTGCTAATATGCTACTTTGGGATATTATTTGTTTCAAGGATGAATCTTCTGTGGTTGGCGCTGAAGGTAATAGTCGCTACTCTGCACAGGTCACTGCGCTCTTTCTGTAGTGAACAGCAACAGAACCAGCACCCAGGTGGTTTTGTTGGAGGCCGAGGGGATGATTTAAAAAGCCATTCATTCCCAACGGCTGAAAGAGAAGCGTAGGTAGGGGCTGAAATGATTTCCTGGCACAGCTGTGAATTCAGAATAAGGCTCTTTACTTTCTGCGGAGTTATTCCTGGGCCACGAGGATGCGGGGTGATGAAGCTGGGATTGTACCTGCTTACTGCTTGCTGCCTCCCTCCTCTGCATTCAGGTAGTGTTCAGAAGCCACTGAATATCTGTGCACAAAAGTGTGGGGACGGGACAAGGGGCAATGGTCGCAAGTTGGACCACAGGAGGTTCCACACCGATGTAAGAAAGAACTTCTTTATGGTGAGGGTGGCGGAGCACTGGAACAGGCTGCCCAGGGGGGTTGTGGGGTCTCCTCTGGAGACATTCAAGACCCGCCCGGACACCTACCTACCTGTGTGACCTCCTCTAGGGAACCTGCTTTGGCAGGGGGGTTGGACTCAATGATCTCTCGAGGTCCCTTCCAACCCCTATGATTCTGTGATTCTGTGAAAAGTCCTAAATTCACTCCTGTAGGATTGGTGGGTGGGTGGGAGCACTGGAGAGGCACAGGGGGCCTGCCCCGCTGAGTGGGTGTCTCTGCTCCCCACCCCACCATGGCTGGGGGCGATTCACTTGTCCTGCTGGAGAAGAGCGAAGGGCTGCTCTTGCTCTCAGGAAGCCCTGGCACAGCTGTCTGCCTGGGCAGATTTTTGCAGCCAAGTCGAGTCAATAGACTGCTCTATGGCTGTTACTTAGCAGGGCTACCAAATATGTAGAAAGCACACCCTCCCCAACCCCGTGCAGATAGTTTCTTGGTTTTGGATGGATGTGTTTTGCTTTACCGCAACATTATTTTCTTGGAATCTCTTATTCCTCTGTGTATTTATCTTGGGGTTTGGATTTTTAGTTCTGATCCTAAGCAGTACGTTTTGAGAAAGAATGTAAACATTGCATTACTCTGTATAAACAGCTATTTTTACTTGGCAAGGAAAAATATGACTTCCACTGAAAGTAAGAATATAAACCATGGGAAATGATCTAGAGGTCAATCTTTTCATCCGTTCTTTAAATTTCTCTAGTATAAATCTAGGCTAACTTCAGATTGTCTTCTGTAGAATTGCCCCAGGTTTGCAGCAATTCAGATTAGTAGATAGCACATCTCATTTAACCCATATAATGATGTACTTATGTGGAACTAATAACTCATTGGGAATTTGTGCCTCTTCCCTCAGATTTCAAACATATGAATGGAAGTTAAGAAGATAATTTTTTTCAATGTTGTGCTTTTTTTTTTTTTTTCCTGAGGACTGCATAAATGGTGAGTGGAGTTATATACTTTCAAAATTCCTCTCCACCCATGGGGCTACTTTACAGCCTCCAATAGTGTTAAACCCATGTCTCCCTGAACAGAGAGTCAGTTTTTAATATGAGCCATATGAAAATTATAAACTTTCCTCTGTCTAATGGATGCTGTAAAATTATATTTTCTGCCAAATAACAGAACTGTACTCATAGCTTAATGCAAGCAAAAAGAATGACAGTAGAAAACAGTGCTTTTATGCCTTTTTTTTTTTTTAAGCCAGTTATGTGCCTTCCTAGTTGCAATGTCCCTTGCACTTTTTTGCCTAAGAAGCTCAAAACCATTTTTTAACACGTTCATGTGGGTTTGGCGTCAGGCAAAAATGCTATCTCCATTCCCTTCTGTACTGTTTCCAGTATTAATTATTTTAGGTTTGAAAAACAAACTAAAAGTGTAGATCATCTAAGGTATGCTAGACAGTGCAACATCTCTTTTTCTTGGTTTTCCAAAAATCTGAAAACAAGTTGTTGCAGAAAAAGAAAGCCACAGGAATGTTTTTATAGACAAGTTTTTACTTTGAATGATGATATATAACTGCTATTTACTATGTTAAAGAATCAAAAGACTGTTGAACTCTGGCTGTTTACAAGTGCTCTGAGGTCTCCCAAAAATAAAGCTTGACATATTTCTCTTTGATATTATAAATAACAAGTTTGAGAATATTTTCATGACCCACATCAGCATTAACCTGCAAGAAAATGCCTGTTTGAAGCATCTGCATCAACAGTATGAAATCTTGTTACTAAAGCATCCTTTGTTGCTTTAAATAAGTTGACGGTTTAGCCTGCTTAATAACCTAATTATCTTGATATCTTACAAACTGCCACTTTGCATTCATTTCAGAAATCACACCATAAAATACAACCCTTTCCATACTCTCAGCTGCTTCCAGGGCTGTCGTCCTTTCCACAAGTACTGCAGAACAAGCTCGTGCGTTCAGGGATAATCAGTGCTAAGTACCATGGCCTGGGTTGGCATTTAGTGCCAGAGTGAAGGGCATCTCCAAAAGCAGTCTATGCAGAGATATTCTGTTGTACCCTCCATCTGCTCTAGCCACAAGCAGCCTCCTGCTGCTGTGGGGCTGATGAAGGTGGCTGATAGACCCTGTGCCGGTTCCATCTCCACCATGAGCAGTTGTACCCACCAACCAGCCCCAGCCAACTTTCTCCCCTATGCTTTGTGAAGTAGGTGGTAGATGTTTTACAGCCCTTGGCCCTGAGAGGATTTTGGTAGGAACATGAAAGCTGCCCAGTCCCACAAATTAGTCTTCTTCTTTAGAGGTGAAATCAAGGCAAGACCCCACCTGCACTGATATCGGGACAAAATTCACCCTTAGTGTTGCCAGGTCCCTTTCTCAGCAATTATACTTTTTAAAATACATTTATCTATTTTAAAGTATATAGTCATTGATGGTAGCCAGCTAAAGAGCAAACACGGCCTGCCCCAGGGAAATGGCTGCTCTCAGGCCTGTCGTGTGAACTTCCCCTCCGCTAGCATATTCGTGTGAGAAGTGCAGGCCTGGTGCAGGCAGATGAGACACAACTGTCCTACAGCTGTCTGAAAAATATATCATATCCTAGAACACGCTGCTTTACATCACCAGGTTTTTGCTTTTCCTCTTCATTTTATCTCATCTCCCTAAGGACTCTGTACCCTTCTGAAGTTCTCATCAAGTTAAAAAAGAAGAGGATTTCCTCCTGGAGAATGTCACACATTAGGAACGGAGCAGCTTAGAGCAGGGGAAGGTCTCCCCAGCCCCGGAGCGTCCCCTGGCTGGTAACTTCCAGGTAGCTGCTTCTGAAACAAACATTTAAAGCAGAGCTGCCTGTCCAGATCATCCCCCTGAGTTATGGCCACTGCATCACTTGAAGGAGTGGCATGTTGGGAGAGCAGCTCTTGTGCATGCCTGGATGTCCTTTGACTAGTCCCCATAGTGAGCTGTCCAGCACACTTCTTTAGAACTGTGAGTATTGTATAGGGTAAGACATCATGGATTTGTTCCCCTAAACTTTACCTTCCTATAATATGTATGTGGCAAGTAATTACCAAGGTCTAAACCTTCACTCCTCAGAGTGAAGCACCTGGCTCCAGGGATGGTCCATGGCAATGAATCTTAAAGGGGTGAAGGCCTGCATATGTCCCTGAGGCACCCGGCATATCTGGGCTTTAGCTGATGGTCACAATGCTAACAGCCTTTTACATTCTGCAGTATCACTGTTTTAAAGGGCTGCATGGCCCTTTGTTGAGTAAAAAAACTTGATGCTTCTCATCTGTGTCTCCAGTACAGCCAATAATTGGTGCTTACTTCAAACACCTTTTTAGTAGCTGTGACTTGCAAATAGCTATTAACTGATTAGGCTGTTAGATTAAACCTGCTTGTTCAGTAGAGTAATCAGAACAAGGCTGGTAAATACACATCATGTCACTCTGTACACAATATACCTTTTCAATGAAATCTTACATGCTGCTGTGAACTATCTATACTTATGTATTTTGCTGTATTTTAGAAGCTTACAGAAGAGTGACTACAAGGATTTTTTTGTTCTGCACCTAGATTATCTCACAATGTGACCACAGCGTTCAATCGGAGAAGTAAACATATTTCAACTGAGTTCAATTTACCTATAAATAAGGGATATTAAACAAATGAGTGTTACATGATTTTGTTCCTAGGTGGGTGACAATAAATGGTTTGAGCTACTATTCCTATGAGCAGCTGCTCTTTAGAGGAGGGACCAAGAACACTATTCACCGCATCCAACATCCTCCAGCGATGTGCTGGGGCTTCTGGGGGCTTCTCCATGGAATAAATGCCTGTCCTCTCAAAACGTATATTATTCAGAATTGTTATGATAGTGATGAGGCTCAGCTCTTTTGAAATGGTCTTTAAAAGGAAGGAGTGCCGCTCAGTCAGCAGAACACAAGTGAGCATCAAGAGCAAACCTTTACCCAATGTGAGGGGAGAAAAGGACAGGGTTTTAAAAGGATGCTTCTTCACATTTCCGTTTTATTGAATTTTAAACGTTGTCATTAATTATGGAAGAGAAGCATTCTCCTTTCTTGCTTTCTTCAGTGTTCAGCTCATTTGGACAGTTTGCCACATGAGTTTTGATTTATTTTGTTTCCATTTCATGCAAAGCCACACAAGTGATCTCAGTTTGCTCAATATTTTAGTTGGGCATTGGAGTTTCTTCTTCTGTTTAATGAAAATCAAAATCTCTGAAAAGAAGATTATTTTTAAAAAATGAAAAAGATATTTTTAAAAAATGAAAAATATTCTCTCAAGGGAGATCATATTCCTTTAGGATTAACAGAGAACAACAGGGAAGTTAATAACCTTTTAAAGAGAAAAATAGAGAAGAACCTTAATTCATTTTGGTTGTATTTATTGTCTGTTTACCATATTTATTTGATTTATTTACATGTAAAACAAATTAAGATAAAAATCTGACACATTTATAGTCTGAATGTCCTTAAAACCTTTATAACTATGTGCAGCATATACAGTTAATTGGGTATTTCATTATTTCTCTTGTGAAAATTCATAATTTGGGTTAATAAAGATCTGGCTGGCTGCGCTATCTCTATTCTGTGTGAAAATGCACTGAAAGAAATGATAGGCAGGAAAAAAAACCATGAAGAGACAGATCAAAATGTTTATAAATATTTAAAGGGTGAGTGTCAGGAGGATGGATCCAGGCTCTTCTCAGTGATGGCCAGTGATAGAACAAGGGGAAATGGTTCCAAACTGGAACATAGAAAGTTCCATCTTAATATAAGAAGGAACTTTTTCTCTGTGAGGGTGACAGATCACTGGAACAGGCTGCCCAGAGACGTTGTCCCAGAGAATCTCCTTCTCTGGAGACATTCAAGACCAATCTGGACATGTTCCTATGTGATCTACTCTATAGATGATCCTGCTCAGGCAAGGGGGTTGGACATAGTGATCTTTCAAGGTCTCTTCCAGCTCCTAATATTCTGTGATTCTGTGAAAAGTGATGGAAAATAAAAAAAAAAAGAAGTGATAGTTAAAGTAAGGTGGGAAAGAGCAGAGATATTGTTAAACACTGTCAGCCAGAACAAAAGGGGAAGCAAGAGGCACCCCAAACAGTGAACAAATATATCTGGATTCCACATGTCCTGTTTTCCTGAGAGTGTCTCTGGATGTACCTTGTCCCTGGCACTTGAGTGCCACTGCCTGGAATGATTTGAAAATTCCTCTGTATAATACAGCCTGTTAGTGGTACCTGCCAGGGCTTCACAAGCTATAGTTTATGGTTCATATGCAGCCTCCACTTAGCTTCTAATGATATGGTATGCTTGTAATAACATTTGTTTTGGTTTGGGAAAATAATAATTATTCTGTATGTTCTATCAAGAATATCCAGAGGCAGCAAAGTCTGAAAGCAAACGGGTTAAATAATCCCAAAGAAAATGGATTAAATGAGTACTGTCTGAATTACTATGTCAGTGTAATTCTGATTTACACAACCATGTTATACCATAACGATAACAGCAATGACTAGCCTATGCTAATGTTCTTTATTTTTCACAGTAATACTATTTTTCCATTAATTAAAGGAAAACCAGATCCTTCAACACTGAGTATTGCTTGCCAAGTGCTCAAATGCTTTCATTAAATGCTTTTGTCAAAGGAGAGACTTGCACAAGGGACATGCTTCTGCATACACAAGAGAAGGAAAGCAATATTTGCGTTCTCAGTTGCAGATCAAACTAATGTTCAGAAAATGTTTCTTTCCATGTTTGTGCCTTGGCTAAAAAAGAGTATTGACATCATAAATACACATAACAATGCTAAATTACTGACAACAAAATAAAATAGAGCCCAGCAGAAAAGATATTTGCTTATACAGCAGCTAATGCTTCAGATTAGTCAGGCTCTTCCATTATAATTTGGCAGCAAAAGGGCAGAAAAGTTTTTTTCTCCTCTTTCCTTTACATCTCTATTTACAGCCAGAGTCCACAAAGAAATCTGCAGTAAGACTTGATTTGGTGGGACAGTGACACCTGCCTAAAAATTGAGGGCTCTTGGTTTTGCCAGGCAGCACAGCAGTTATTAGTTATTGCTGTCAGAACAGGGCTGGAGGAGAGGGAAGCTGGGCACAGGCTCCTCAGCTTTAGCCTTCTGGTTCAGGCTTGTACATCTTAGATTGAGGTATGAAAAAAATAAGTGGAGCAAGCTTCAGAATCTAAAATTGCTGATTTTCAAGAGCAAAGATACAGGAATCCAATTAACTCTTCTGAAGCTGACTAGGACTGTTTAAACAGAAAACAACAAAGAAGACTTCTCATCTGCCCACTAGACAAGGCCCGGAGCAGGCCTCTGGGAGCTGCTGTTCTGGTGTGGGGACAACGCTTTATTCAGTTTATTTCATCAAATGATTCCCATTTCAAGGGAAGTCTAATGATAAACGTGTCCTTCTATTAAATGTGTAATAATTACAAAATAGTTTAATCCTTCATGAATAACGAAATGTGAATTGCCTACACATCCAAATAAACAAAGATGTTTACTTACAATTGCCTTTTTTTTCCCTCCCTGCAGCTCTCCTTGCATAGAAAAGAAAAAAAAAACAAAAAACCCAACCAGCTGTAAATGTATCTCAGCATTAGGAAAAACAGTACTTGTGCTGCATACCTACGTGACATCTCAGTAAGGATGCAACTGTGCTGTGAATCTGTAAATGGCTCTTGTGTAAGGAGCAGCTGGTCAAACAGTATCCGTGTTTCCATGTATATCTTTATGGTTTGCATTATTCTGGCGACACTGGTTGGGAATTTGACAGTTATCATCTCAATAGCACATTTCAAGCAGCTCCACACGCCTACCAATTTCCTGATACTTTCTATGGCTACTGTAGACTTTCTGCTGGGATTCCTCATCATGCCTTGCAGCATGGTGCGCTCTGTTGAGCACTGCTGGTATTTCGGGGAGCTCTTCTGCAAGATCCACACGAGCATGGACATTATGCTGAGCACAGCTTCCATCTTTCACCTTTCCTTCATATCCATCGACCGTTACTATGCTGTGTGTGACCCTCTAAGATACAAATCAAAGATAAATACTTTTGCTATCCTGGTCATGATATTCATAAGTTGGATTGTCCCTGCTGCTTTTGCTTTCGGGATGATCTTTCTAGACCTAAATTTGCGAGGGGCAGAAGAGATTTATAATCATGTCCATTGCTCAGGAGGTTGCCTTGTCATTTTTAGTGAAACTTCAGGTGTTGTGGCCTCCATGGTGTCTTTTTACATCCCTGGACTCATTATGCTGTACATCTATAGGAAAATATACTCCATAGCCAAGAGGCAAGCAAGATCCATTGATGCAATTAGCCAAAAGAAGACACAATCTGAAATGAAGCACCACATTTCATTCTTCAGAGAAAGGAAAGCTGCTAAGACATTAGGCATAATTATGGGAGTGTTTCTCATCTGCTGGAGTCCGTTCTTCTTCTTCACAGCAATGAATCCATTTATGAATTACATGATACCTCCTATTCTCATTGATGCTTTGGTTTGGTTTGGTTATTTAAATTCTACATTTAACCCAATTGTCTATGCATTTTTTTACATGTGGTTTCGCAGGGCATTAAAGATGATTCTGTTCGGAAAAGTTTTTCAACAGGACTCTTCCCGAGCTCATTTGTTTTTAGAATAATATGCTTTAAATGGTTGGATTCACACCATTGAATCTTTGTCTGGAGGCTGAACTCCTGCATGTAAGAGCTGAAAATGAAGGAAACACCTATTTGCTTACTCCTTTACCAAATCTGGTTCAAGCAGATAAGCAACTACTGCGCTGTATGACTTCTTTCATTCCAGATTAGGAATTGATTGTGGTGTTTAGATTGCAGCTATTTATGTGCAATTCACAGGAGAGTGAGACTTAAGCTTAAAAAAAACAACTTAAAAGCAGCCTGTATCCCTGTTCTTAATCATTTAGAAATTATTCCAATACAACAGATTAATTTCTTGAACAACGGGTGTTTATATTACAATATTTGTGTGTGCTTATTTATTGAACCAAAAAGAGCCTTTTGAATTTATGGACTTTTTGGAGTAATAACCCAAAGCTTTTAAGTTTTGTCATTCCCCCTCAGTATGTGTACGTAACCTTCCATACCAGCACACTCCATGGAGGGAAGGAAGATGGGGAAGAGGAAAGTTGTGCTGCTCCTTCTATTTCCATCTCAACTAGTGCTTTTCACTTAAAAGTTTGTCCCTTAAAGTCTTTGCTGATCAATGAGATCAAAAGCACATTTAATTAAATCAAAGACAAGGAAAAAGACATTGTATGGAATGAAAAGCATAGCAAAAAAAAGCAGCATGGAACATGACAGTGTCAAAATTGGTCTTGTCCCGTGAATATTTCAATGTAAAATATTTGCCAATTTGCATTTTACATTTTTTTATTATTTTTTTTTTTTAAATCTTGGTCATATTTTGTCTAATGGCAATGTTGTGACAGTGGGTCAGGAAAGTATACAAAGAATTGTGAAGAAATGCTAGCTCTGACCCGAATGGCAGTTGAATGGTACAGGGTGGAGATGGAAGCATCAGGAGTGGCAGAAGAAGAGCCATATGAATGGCTTGGGATGATGGAACCTGGGTGAGCAGGTTGCCAAGGTTACATCTGTGAGCAGCTTCGCAGGAAACAAAGATCGGGGCACAATGGACAGAGGAGTAAGTAAAAAACTAGCACATGGTCATCAGCTGAAAAATATCCACAGACTAATTGTTTTAATCCATGACCTGGCTTTTCTAGAGTTACCATTTCATCAAACAGAAGAACCTCAGACCTGATCCTGTGACATCTGGTTGGGCTATGAAAGACTAGTCCTGGGAATAGACAGGGAGGGTTTAGTACCTCAGAGGAGACTGTGGAGGGAAACTGATGACTGAAGTAAGAGCTATGCTCAACAATAACTTACGTCCTCCATTCAAGTTACCTGTGTAAGTGCACATCATACGCTTACCTTATATCATTTTTGTGCTTTGTAGAGCACTGACACACTTTGTGCTGTAAAGCATAAAAGTTCAGTGATGCTACATTTCAACAGAGCAAAATATCAGGATCAGAGGTCGTCTCTTTTACTGCCATCTTGTAAATTTGCACTCACCCAAATGACCTTAAAAAGGAACAATGACATATGTACCACTCCAGCACATGTGCTATGGAACATAATTCATGCTAGTGGCCAGATGACTAGTTTATGTTTTATCTTAGAGAAATAAAGTAAGTTAAGATACAAAAATAATATATCTTTCTTATAAATTAATGTGTAATTAACTTCTTTCATTTGCAGTGATGCTGTCCTGATGTAGGTAATTTTCTTATGCTCAGTGTTACCTTCTGAAATGAACTGCATCCTGATCATTCTTGCAATAGCAGTTTGCAAAGTGCTGCCAGGTGATACCTCCTTTCTTCTGGTGGTGTTATAGATTGAAGGAAGGTGATATTTCCCTATGAGGAATGTTGCTCATCTGAGGATTTGCAGTACATTTAGTAAGTTCAGCACATATTAATATAGCCCTCTTAGGAAGACAATGAAGAAGTTGTTTCACTTCCCTCTTCCTCTTCCACTTCCTCTTCTCCCACACAATATGGAAACATTCTGTGTTTCCAGAGAATTTCAGCTCCACCAGAGTTCACAACTGGTCAGTCTAACATGTTCTGGCATCTTTCTGTCACTCTTTTCTGGTTGCAGGAGAAGTCTGTGAAGAAATACTTGAAGGTATTCCTTCGGCTTACTTGCAAGATAGCTTCTAGTTCAGAGTACACATGTCTGCACCCTGGGCCTACAATAAGGATGAAAGTGCAAAGCTAATCCACTTTAAACTATAAAAACCAGACCTACACACCTGAAGGCTGATAGCCATCTAGCCTAAATTTAGACATGTAAAAATTAGGCACTGCATCTACTCTAGTCATTAGTAGCTGTCTTTATATTCACTGTAGAAAAACAACTTCATGGTGTGTTTTATCTCACCGGCTTACCATTTTTACTGAAGATGAATTGTTCCTGCAGATGTTCTTTCTCTTACTACTGAGAGGGATCTTCCAGTCAGTGGAACAGATGTTTTGCTCATTTTAAACATATTATTAGGTAACTGAGATAAGGATCAATCAGCGTAGGAGAACCCCACACTATGGAAAAGTTGAGAGGAACCTGGGACTCCAAAAATGCTTGAGTCAAAGTTCCAGAAAACTGAAACTAGTAGTTAAGTATTCGCAGGAGCAACTCTTGGATAGCAAGAGCCCTGAAATGTTATTTTTGTATCTAGGCAGTGATCCATGGAGCTACTATTGAAAGGTTTGCCTAGGTAGCTGCCTCTGAGAGACAGTGGTGGAACAGTGGATTCTGAAGTCCCAGAGGCACACACCCTCTGTCCTACGCTGGAAACACATCAGGAGGGAAGTAGGTTGAAAATTGTCATCAGCCAGTGGCTCATCCTAAGGAGATGACCTGCAAGAGAGAGCAGGTAGGGCAGACCTTGGCTTAAATGAGTCCTAGTCGCCCCATGCATGCTGTGCAAAAATTTGGAGGGTGTCATGGTTAAGCCACAGTAGGCAGCTCTTCCCCACCCATCTGGCTGCTCCTTCCCAACCTCTTGCGCACTCCCAGCCTACTTGCTGCTCGGGCCTTGTGGCTGTGTTAGCAGTGCTTAGCGCTATCAGTAGCTAAAACGGGGAGGTGTTATCAACAGTTTTCAGCACAAATCTAATACACAGCAACATACAAGCTACTGTGACAAAAATTACCTGTATTCCAGCCATGATCACTATAGAGGGCATCCCAACATCATGGACAAACAAGACCAACACAATCTATTTGTAATGGAAAAAAATAGAACATATTTTCAGTATATAGACAAAGAACTCTCCTGCAAGATAGTCTAGCCAAAGTGTCACCAAAATTTATTCTCTGCAGAAGTAACAAGGGGTGTCCACACACGGACTCCTGGTGACTTTCACCTAGCTCTAAGTCAGCTTTGTACACAGCCCAGCTCAAAAGTTTCAGAAATAACATTTTCCTCTGGCATGCTACTACCTAAGGGTGGGACTTTCCCAAAGAACCTCCTTGCCTTATGTTTACAGAGTGCCTTCTCTGGCAGAACAACTTTAATGAAATCCCAGGTTAGTTTCTCTCATTTGCTCTAATCACAGGAAGTACAAAGCTATTTCTCTCTGTGAGGGTGACATACAAATCAGATGTGTTAATGAGGCTGCAGGGACTCTGTCTGAACCCAGCACAAGAAAAATGCTTCATGCTGTTGTCCTATCTGATTAGAAGTTAGGTCTAATGAAGCAGAAAGTATCTTACTGCAACTTCAAAGTATTACCATGTAAATGATGTGCAAAGGGTATTGTTAAATTCCTTATCAACACATTTAATTAGTGATCTTATTAAGCACTTCCCAGGTGACTACCTTTTTCAAAACAAATTACTCTCCAGTGGGTGATTTCATATGTTTTAACTTCCCTTAAAACTTGTACTCCAGCATGACAAAAGGATCTGTTTCACAGTGAACCTGTCTGTTCATTTTGCCATTGATGAGCACAATTGCCATGTCATGTTCCTCTCACGTTTTGTACAAAGGTAGCAGGTTTCAGAGTTCCAGACTCACAGACTGCTCCATCTCCCCTCTGCCCTAGTTCCTGTTCCTCATGTTTTGGTGGTTGCAACACAATGCTGCCACCTGTTATGGCCTCATGCATGGTGATCTCATCTGCAGCCAAGCCTTGCGGTCTGTCCCTCTGTCACCAGATGCAGCAAGACAGGGGAAGAGGAGGGGCACCAACTGTCCAGGCAGAGCCCTTCTACAAGCCTCACGTGGAAAGCCACACTCCAAAATGGACTATTTTAAACAGCTAGATAAAACAAATAAAACAACTTCAAACAAACCAAAAACCCCAAACCTCCACACCACAAAAAAAAAAAAACCAACCCCACAAACAACAAAACCAATAAACCCCCCCAAACAAGCCAAGACCATCAGTGCAGTACTGTAACAGAAAAAATTGAGCTCTCAATCTGTGTAAATATTACAAGGAGTATGGCTTTCCTTAATTCATTAACTCATCTAGGTTGTGCACACTGTGCACACTTTGTCCTCTACTACAGAATCACAGAATTACACAGAATCACAGATTGTCAGGAGTTGGAAAGGTCCTTAAAAGACCATCTAGTTGAACCCCCCTGCCTGAGCAGGATCACCTAGATTAAATCACACAGGAACACATCCGGATTGGTCTTGAATGTCTCCAGAGAAGGAGACTCCACAACCTCTCTGGGCAGCCTGT
>VXBZ01011013.1:923297-995730 GCA_013399135.1 Heliornis fulica | reverse complement strand
AAGATGTTCCACTCCCTTAATCATCTTTGTGGCCCTGCACTGGACTCTCTCAAGGAGTTGAATGTCCTTCTTGAACTGAGGGGCCCATAACTGGACACAATACTCCAGGTGAGGTCTCACCAGGGCAGAGTAAAGGGGGAGAACAACCTCTCTTGATCTACTAGTCCTCCCGCTTCTAATACACCCCAGAATGCCATTGGCCTTGGCCACTGCACTGAGGTAGGTGGCAGTTACCCTGGCTTTTTAAACTGCCACTGGCCCCTTCACTCCACCTCCAGTTAGTCCCCGTGATGTGTGAGCCATGCAGGAGCTCACGTTTGGCCCAGACTTGAGGGGGGAAGCTGGGTCTCTCGCTCTTCTTCCCTGGGCTTTTTTGCGCTTGTGGTTCTAATCAGGATTTGCTGCTTACAGGAAGGTTCCCCTGACATGGTGGCCCACTGTGGAGCCCTTTGCCTTGGCAACTGCATTAAGACCCCTTCAATTTAATAGCCATTAATAGCCACTCAACAAGGAAGAAAATACTGGACACAGTAAAAAATAAGATACTTAGCATTCTATAAGCCTTTTACTTTTGTAGTTTTTATGATCATGTTATCTACCCTACTACTTCCACACTACTGCATCTAAAGACACAATTCAAAAAAAGAATATGCCTATGTGTAAGCACTTTTTAAATACTCTTTTTTTTTCCATTAGATGTAGCCCAAATTTTATAAACTATGATGAAAACACTGGTCTGGTAGATGTGGGGAGAGCAGAGGGTGTTGTCTACCTAAACCGCAGTAAGACTTTTGGCATTGTCTCCTGTAAGATCTTCATAGAGAAGGGAATGAAATATAGGATGGATGAGCTGATAGGGAAATGTATTGGAAACTGGCTGAATGGCCAGGCCCAGAGGGTGGTCATCCCTGACAAACTCTAGTTGGAGGCCACCAACTAGTGGTGTACTCCAGGGGTTAATACTGCATCCAATCCTGTACCATATCTTCATTTATAATGTGGATGATGGGCACAGTGTATTCTTCTAACCTCAATAATCCTGTGATTCTGTGATCCTGCTAAATGTAATTTCCATAATATTTACTAAATCCTTCCATAACTAGATTTTTCCAACTAAAGTGAATTTCCTACTTTATAGGGTTTTTTAATAAGTTCCTTTCATCTTCATGCTGCCACTTTAACCAACTACATGGGTAATAAAAAAAATGTTTCGGTGTGATGACAATGCAATAGCCTTTATAAAACAAATTCATTTCCTAAGAGACCAGACTCAGGAAGTTGGAATTCATAACACGGTCTTGCTGCCTTTCTCTGAACCTGCTCCAGAACCTCAATGACCTTCTTGTAGTGAGGAGCTCAAAACTGAACACAGTACTTGAGGTGCAGCCTCACCAGTGATAAATAAAGGGGACATCACTTCTCTAGTCCTGCTGGCCATGCTGTTCCTGACACAAACCAGGACACTGTTATGTCTGTGTTTCTTATTTCCCACTAATAAGGGAAAAGTCTGTCTCCTTAAACCTGAGTACTTACAGCATACTGACTCAAAGAGATGTCAGTTCAAGAGAGATCTTTGAAAGGAGGGAATTCTACACCCTTTGGACCTTCTCAGTTATGAGCAGGACAAAACAGTTCTCTGATAAAATATAAGCTTGTCTTTTTCTCTCTACTGAAGTGATTTCTGCTTTACTGAAAGCAGCCCAGAATAAGAATTGTTAGCAATAAATCACCAAATTGTTCTTTCCAATCAATAATTAAGAACAACACAGAAATGATGAGGTACACGAAGGAAACTCATAGACTGTGACAAAACCAAACTCTTTTACCAGCAAAAATAATGACTCTCCAAACAATCTTCTCTCCACACTGCCTTTGCAGTACAGCAGTGCCTCCTGTGAGGACAGGCTGAGAGAGTTGGGCTTCAGCATGAAGAAGGGAAGGCTCAGGGGAGACCTTACAGCAGACTTCCAGAACCTAAAGGGGCCTAGAGGAAAGCTGGAGGGCAACTGATCACAAGGGTATGGAGTGACAGGATGAGGGGTAATGGCTTTAAAATAAAAGGTGGTAGGTAGAAATATTAACAAGGCGTTCTTCACTCTGTGTTGTGAGGCCCTGGTACAGCTGTAGCTGCCACCTCCCTGGCAGTGTTCAAGGCCAGGTTGGATGGAGCTTTGAGCAACCTGGTCTAGTGGAGGGTGTTCCTTCCCATGGCAGGGGCTTGGAACTAGATTGTCTTTGAGGTTTCTTCCAACCCAAACCAGCCTGTCATTCTTTGCTAAGACTAATACTCAAAGACAATTTCTAAGGTCGTTTCTGCAGTCTTGATTTAGTCCTGTTTCTTTTATAAAGATTTCGGTTCCTGTACATTTGTTAGCAGGTTTTAATTATTTAATTTCTGAGAGTTGAGATGTGAAACTGTTCCCCCCATTACAGTCTTCTGTCCCATGCTGAAGGAGGACCAATGGTGAGGGGCATGGGACACTGCTTTCTGAAGGTAGTACTTTTGAAGTGTAGCCTCTATCCACAGATTTATTTATTTTAAAAATCAAATATAATTGTGTCTGCACAGATTCTGAAATGGATTTATGTTTTGGTAACTTCCTTTAATAAAGGATCATCTGTGTGAAAGCTTGTATATCTCTCTCTTGATTACTTAAAAATAGAGTTACTAGGTATGCCTGTCTCCAAAATACTGACAAATTTCAAAGAGAACATATTTCTGCTGTATACAATAAACAAAAATTACTACTTTTGGAGTCTGTAAATGATTCTTTTGTAGATAATCCCAGTGATTTTGATTCTATTAAAAAAAAATCCTTGCCTTTAAGGCAGCTGCCATAAAGGTAGATTTCTTTAAAGGTTCTTATTTTTCCTTTAATTCATTTTAACCCCCCTTATTTTCTGCCCTGTTCCTATGGCATACTATACATTGCATTCAATTAAAATCCAGTCCTTTACCCTTGGACTTGTAATGAGTCTTCAATGTACCCGCATAAGGGTCAGCATTAGATCTGAATGAATATCCACCTCTGACCTTAGAAAACCCCATGTGTTTGCAGTAATACTGAATTAATTTTGTCTTTTTTTTTTGTTTTGTTTTGCTTTATTTTGTTTTGTTTTGTTTTGTAAAAAAATAGATACTACCTTTCTATTTTGCCATTGGGTTTTGGGGGTTTTTTGGGGTTTTTTGGTTTTTTTTTAAATAAGTAATAGATTGCCCAATAGCAATGATAAATTGACCAAAATTAACAATTATTTTTCTCTGTTTACATATACATTATGTGAAAGCTGTGTTTAGACTTACAGTCAGCATGACAGAAAGTGCTGTTTCAGCCTATTAAATTACAAGATGGTAACTGTCTTCAATGTCATTAAATATCTAACTAATGAGTTTTGTTAGAAATGGCAATTAGTAAAAAAAATGTGAAAGATAGAATCTATTGGGTACTATAATAGATAAAACCCAGAACACCTTTCCTTCACCTTTACATTTAGTCTCTTTTTTCCAAGACTGTTTTTGGTATGACTTATATCTGCCCTAAGCCACCGAAATAGCTCACCTGCACATGAGGGTAAATGAATTAATAGACCAAACAAAAACAATAGTCTTGGGAATACAGACACTTGGCTTTGTTTATCTCCTGTTCATGTAAACCCCTAAATTAAATAAATATATATAGATATATTTAACTCAAAATCTCCTGGGACTTAAATGTGGTGACATAAAAGAAAAATAAATTCCCATCTTTCATTAATCTGAGCCAAGTTACACAAGGGGTCTGCCTTTTACAGATATTGCAGTTCTGCAGGACAATAGCAAAACAGGAAAATGCCTACTTGAAGAATGTATTGGTGGTACGGCTAAAGCAGATGCAGGTAGGGTTAGTCTATAAAACTGCCTTGCAACCACTCTGTAATCTTTTGATGCTCTGTTTCTGTATTTTCTTTATTTCAGGGTGATACCTATTGGAAGAAAAAAAATAATCAGTGGACCAAACTGCTTCTTAAGTTCCTTTTAAATGGCTTAAATTGCTGTGGAGAAAGAGTAAATCTTTCTGCCTCTATTTCTAAACATGTTCTTCATCCCAAAGAAATCATGGGGGAAAAAGTGGCAGAAATAGCTCTGTCTCTAACCAGATAAATGTAGGGTTTTTTCTTGACAATATTAATTTATAACTACTTCAGCTGAACCGCAGTTTATTACAGCAGTCGAGACTCAACTTATCTCCTGTTCCTTCCAGTTAGTGGAATTATAATGATAGAAAACAGGTGTATGCCTAAGGAAAAAAAAAAAAAAACAAAACCACTTATTTCTTACCATACCACTTCTACAACTGGTTTCCATCAGATGTGTTCATTTCTAGTACTTCATAAGCCACAGCAGGTGAGTTCAGATTCAAATAATTTGGAAAAGGGGCTTGGCAGCTGATTTGTGATTCCTGATATGATCATTTAGGTGAATAGCTCATTAATTGAAAGCTTCAAGAAAGATGAGCTCACATAACATTTCTCCTATAGAAAAAAAATATCTATGATTGAAGACATGAATAAACCTGATTTAGTATTTACAGAGTGAAATGAACTTGAGGGATAAATTTGGTTATGCAATTTTTCTTCCACCACTTGAAAATTACTAATATTATGATTTCTAACAAAAGGCATATCTTACAAAATGCTCCAGGTACAATTGAATGCACTAAATAAAATTTAATATATCATATAACTTATTTAAGAGGTAATTAAGTTTACTTTCAACTGCTTTAAGTATTATTTGAAATTAATTTTATAATAGCTTCCAGTTATCAGATTTCATGTACCGTTTCACTAAACAAATAGGTCCCTATTTAAACCAAGAAAAAAGTTTGCTTTTCACTCAGTAATTTAATGCATGGTCTAGACTTACTTTATCTTGTCTGACATGTACTCTCATGTCAGGATTGGAAATCTTTTGAAAACCTGTGAAAATGAAATCTGCCTGTGGAACTGCATTTCCAAGAGAAAAATCTAATAAGGAACTGATTATGATCTCTCCAAATATCTCGAAGGATTTGATTGATTGCTCTGCGTTTGGAAACAGATCCTGTCCTCAGAGCTTTAGGTCACCAGGTGTACGAGGGGTGATGTATCTGTTCATAACGGCAGCCTTCATTCTCACCGTCTTAGGGAACCTGGCCATAATAATTTCCATCTCGTATTTTAAGCAGCTTCACTCTCCGACCAATTTCCTCATCCTCTCCATGGCTGGCACAGATTTCCTGCTGGGTTTTGCCATTATGCCCTACAGCATGGTGAGGTCTGTGGAGAACTGCTGGTACTTCGGGATGACGTTCTGCAAAGTTCATTACAGTTTTGACCTGATGCTCTGCTTAGCTTCCATCTTCCACCTTTGTTCCATTGCCGTGGATCGGTTTTACGCCATTTGCCACCCTCTGCGTTATGGCAGCACCATGACTGGCACTGCCATAAAGCAGATCATAGCCCTATGCTGGTCACTGCCTGCTGCTTTTGCTTTTGGTGTGGTTTTCTCAGAAGCTTATGCTTCTGGAATTGAGGGCTATGACATGTTGGTTAAATGCTCAAGCTTGTGCCCTATTGTGTTCAGCAAACTGTGGGGTGCTGTTTTATTTACAGTTGGTTTATTTGCTCCTGCTTGCATTATGATAGGGATTTATCTTAAAATTTTTACTGTCTCCCAAAGGCACACGTGTGAGTTGAACCAGGCACACAGGCACATGAAAAGCAATAAGAAAAATGAGCTTTCTAAGAATAAAGATAAGAAAGCTGCCAAGACTTTGAGTATAGTTATGCTAGGTTTCTTAATATGCTGGTTTCCTTGTTTTTTTACAATATTAATTGATCCATTTTTAAATTTCTCTACTCCTTTACCTTTGTTTGATGCTCTAAACTGGCTTGGGTATTTAAATTCTCTCTGCAATCCATTAATATATGGTTTTTTCTATCCATGGTTTCAAAAAACATTTAAATATATCTTAAAAGGCAAAATATTTAACCCACATTTTCGTACAATAAAACTTTTATCTGAAGATTAATCACAGTAATAGATTCTACTACTGGCAGCAGTTCTAGAAATGAAAAAGAAACAATGGATTAATGAATATTCACGTTCAGTAAAAGCCTGAAATGCACAGTATGAATCTTGAGCCAATCCTGTAGAATTATCTCAAAATATTTAATAAATCAGACTAATTTTTTATTATTTTTATTTACCGCTTGTCTTCATGCTTATTGCTTTGGCAGTGTTTCAGAAAATTCTATTTTCTCTTAATCCATTTTTGTTGTTTTTTTTTTAAATTTCTGAAAGTATTTACATACAATCCAAAAGCTGAATATTTGACTTAATCTTGTATGTGTGCAGCTAATCCTCCCTGAGACTCATCATCAATATTCTCCTGAGGTAAATACATCCCAGGCTAATATGGTGAGAAGTCTTTTGTGACTGTGGCACTAGCAGATGCACAGAGTTCGCCGTTATTAACAAGTAAAGAGATTTTTGAGTGCAATTTTGGCTTGAAATTGATCTTTTCCCCAAAAAACAACAGAACTGGGTTTTCAGCCTTTATCTCCCATGTGCCTCATACTCAGGAATAAGAGTACTGCTCGTATTCAGGTATGCATTTGTCCTTTATTTGTGTAGGCATCAGGTTCCAGATGTCATAAAATATTCTTGCTGACAGCCCACCCCATATTCACATGACCACACGTTACCGGTGAACTGTAGCCTCTCACTGAGGCCAGCCACGCTGAGCTCCCTCTGATGTTAGTAAGAGTCAGTGCCAGAGCCCACATCAGTTACCTGCTTAAGAATCATAAAACCCAAGGCCTTTAAGTTTATATGACCGCTCTTTGTGCACAGTTGCCACCAGCTGAACAGCCAGGGCAGGGGCCAAGCCAGGTTGGATGAAATAAGAGCTTCAGGCACCTAGAAGTTGGGTAATACATTGTCCCACATCATGGTCCAGGGAGAGCCCTGTGTGAGGGCAGCAGGAGTGCTCAGGGACAGCAGGAAAACTAAGTTGCAGGTTCCTTGCAGACAATGGCCCAACTCTGAAGGGAGACATCTTTTTAAGATTTTTTGAATCTGTGCTGTTTCCTCAGGTTGGTCTCTTCCAGAGACAGCTCTCTCGAAGCTCTGGTGATGCTGAGAGCAACATCTGCATACATTTCACATGCCACCTTACTGGCCCGGGTACCATCAGGGATGCTCTCAAGAGCATTGCATCTCGAGGTCGTAAGCTGCATGAAATGCAGAGTGTTTGGGGGATGATACAGAGAGCCCATGGTGTACTAGTGCTGGAAGCTGCATTCCAGGGTGTGGAGAGGGGTGGGGAGGGGCATGCAGCAGAGTCAGTATTGTGGCCAGCTGTGTGAAGTCATGTCTGTATGCAACAAAATGTGGCTTCTCTGGAGAAACTTGCATGCTATCAGGTCTGCCTTTGTGTTAAAACTAGTCCATTTAAGGGGGTTTCATTGAAAGCTAACACATGCTAAATGTCCCTGACAACCCTCCAGCAGTAAAATCATAAGTCATATGATGGGCCACAATCACATATAACACTAGACTTGGAAGCAGCTACAGATCCTTTTGTAGTGTTTTCACAGTGTTTGCTGACAGCAGTATTTGCCACTGTACTCAAATATTTCACAGACTGAGTTTTAATCCCTCTATTATTTACACAAGGATATGTTAAATTAGTGTTAGGTGTCTAATTAAGCTCTTAAGTCTACATTTAGGCATTTCTGAAATTTTTTTCTACATATTAAATGTCTAGCTAGTGACACATGATGCAATTAGAGACATTTTAAGTAATTATTAAATTGCTTCATTATCATATAGCATAAATAATTCAGAGTCAGCCTAATACATCTCCTACAAAGACAACGTTTCCTCCAGAATGCAAACCCTCAAGGAATAATTCTGATCTATCTGTGAGGCTTCAGTGTGTCATGTCCTTGTGTGTGTCCCGTGTGTGCCCTTGGATGCTAAAGGAGTATCTACTTAGTCTTGTTACCCAACTTGCGGCCTGACAGTAGATCTTCTTCAGTACTTCTGACCAATGGGTCAGAAGATCTGAAAACTTCAGTTCCTGAAAGACTTTGTGACATGCAATGTTGTTCCACCTGCGATTAAACTTGGTGCTCAACTGCTTTGCACAAGACCTAGGACATCAGTTTAATGGGGACTTTTTTGTGGACACACCTGTGGTGCACAGGAGAACCTGGGTGTCTGTGTTTTTTTCTGTAACATATTCATCAGATTCAATTCAGTGGGGTACACCACTTATGTTGAAGTGCAAGCACCAAAGATCTCTTCATTTCTTCCTCTTCTCCAGTATCACTGTAAACTGGTTTGGTTTGGTTTTTTCTGAAACACATGCTCACCCACTGATCTACTTTTCCAAACTACGCAGGGAACTGTTTCAGCATGAGTTCTGGTCTGTATCAAATCCAGACCACATTCTGGCAGCAACCAGAATGGTTAGGACTTCTTCTGTCTTTTTTAACATGAATTATTCCAGCAAGAGCTGATGTTGCCTTTGGAGGATGTATTTCCAATCCTGGATTCAGAGAGAGTTCAAGCTCCCACATCCAGGTGGGCACTTCAGTCTGAGAGCACGCCCACAGTCCTCCTCCTCCTCCTCCTCCCCTGGTATATCCCAGTTTGAATATACAGAACAGCAAGACATGCTTAAAAACTTCCCAGCCAGGTAAGCCACAGCCAACTTCCCTCTTGCAGTGCCTCCAACAGCAACATTCAGAGCTGTATCTAAAGCTGGTGCTCTTTGTTGAAATGACTGCTATACTTTTTTTCTTAAATAGAATCATAGAGTGTGTTAGGTTGGAAGGGGCCTTTAAAGGTCACCTAGTCCAAACCTGCTGCAGTAAGCAGGGACTTCAACTCAGGTTCCTGAAAGTTTCATCAGCCTGACCTTGAAAGTCAGTATGGGGCCTCCACCACTAATCTGGTCTACCTCTTCCAGTGTCTCACCACCTTCATAGTGAAGAACTTCTTCCTAATGTCTAATCTAAAGCTACCCTGCCCTAATTTAAAACCACTGCCTCTTTTCCTACCACTAACTGTCCTTGCAAATGGTTTGCAATACAGCAACTCACAGGTATTATCTGCAAGGCCTGCTTACAGTCAAAATAGTTAAGTCCACGAATTTCCTCTTTATCTTTTCTGTCACAGCCTCAACTCTAAGAAAGGATTTCCTACCCCCTTGTGGAATCCACAGGCAGAAGCAGCTTTAAAAAAAAAAAAAAAAAAAAGTCAGCATCTATTATTAAGACAGAGGTTAAAAAAAAAAGTTAAATCCTTATGTTGCAAAAACACCAGCTGAAAACATTTTGAGATGTAGATTGAGCTTTGTAAGCTCAGTGATGATTTTTCTTTTATGCTTTAACACTGCAGAACACTTAACAAATACTTAGGTTGAAGTCACTGATCTGGCTCTGAAGGCAGGCAGTGAAGAAATAACATAAACCATTCAAATGTCAATTATCTGGAGATACTGTAGTGTCAATTCCAAAATAAATTCTTCAAGGTTTGAATTGGAGATTTTGGTTTACGGACATCAATTTTTCTATTACAAATTAAAATATGCTAAAGAAATAGTCAGCATCTAATTTTCAGCTATAATGTGGATTTTTTTTAATGAGAAAAAACATAACATCTTAATCAGCTTTAGTGACAATTAAGTAAACAAAAGTAACTGTTGCAAGAGACTCCTGACAAAAGGGCATATACAGCTGTAACTGTAATATAGTACAATAATTTTTTTATTCTTCCTTTTATGTAACCTAATCGAATCATCTTCCCACTGGATTGGTTGCGTGTCAGTCCTCATGGCTGCAGCAGCAGCAAGCATTGATGAAGCACTGCAGGGAAAACAGAAAAGAATGTGCAGTTACTCAAGAGACTGCCTCGAATCTTTTTCGCTATATATAAACCTTTCTTGTAAGAAAGGAGGAGCATTTTCATTTGTATTTTTAGTTACACATTTGCACCAAAATGCAGAATGGAGAGAATCCAGAGTAGCTTTGGATTTTAATAAGAGAAATATATTTTTAACACATATAAAAAGAAATTAATCTGGTAGTGCTCTGGGGTATAGGTGGGAGCAAGGTGGAGAGGCGAGGGGAAAGGAGCCCTCTGAGGTAGGAGGGGAGGGGAAAACAGGCAAGTATTTGTCTCTGACCGGGAGCAGCCTTCTCACGCTGCTGCATGCCTGCAAACGGGGTCTATAGCTGCTGCAGGTTGCAGATGAGACCAGCTAGGAGCGGGACAGCTGGCCAGTGCCACTGGCCCACATCAGATATGTTTTAAATAAATCAGGAGAGGCAAAATTTATGCCAAAGAAGGGATTATGCGCTCAAGAACTTCTTTCCACCCCACCCTCAACTTAAAAAAAAAAACCCAAACCCAACCCCTTCTCCTACTGTTATTGTTCTTCAGTGTTTAAGCAAATTTGTTTTGACTGGTTTTCTTCCCCAGGACCATTTGCATTGCAATACTTTGGCAATTACTTGATGCTACCAAACCACAACTTCATCCAGCCTCTGGAGCTCACGGCTGGTGAACTATTGCTTTGGCTTTGTTAAGATTGTAGGACCTATAAATGCAAGGTGTGGGGTTTGCCCCTGTGCCACCCACATGTGCACATGGGGAGAATCATCCTGTCCAAACACAGGGTGAGATATGCCTGTAACTGCTAGCATCCATCATCTCCAGCAATCCACTCTCCCACTAAGTTTCTGGTCTGCTCCATGGTCAAAACAGCCTTTTCTTTGGTGCCATGTTATGCTCCACAGCACAGCCAGCTCCATCAAATTGTTCTGGTATCTTGGGGGTCTCTCCCACAAACCCTACTCTGAGTCTGCATCTTGGGATGCAGTTGTGTGTAGCACCTCTCATTTTGTCTGATTTCTTTCTCTTGACTGTAATTATACTATCTTTGACCTCTGGAATTTCATCACCACAATGACCTTCCCTATAGGAGAAGTATTTATCTTAGATAGCTAGTCAATGTTATTCTTGTTCACCTACAGCGTGGTTTCCTCAGGTTTAAATTCTGACCTTACTGGAGAATATATGGCATCTATTGCTCACAGCAGTTTCCATGTTTCACTCATACTTAACAAATTCTGGGGAGTGCTGACCTCTCCCTTTTCTTCCTCTTTTCCAGGCACTATGATGGCAGGGATAAAAGTCCACATATTTTCTGTAGTGAGAAAACATTCCAGGAAAAAAAATCCTAAAATTCCCTGTGCATTACAATCAGATAAAAGATCAGAATTCCTTCAAAAGCCAGAAAAATGTATCAGAAACACTATGTGTGATAAAGGAAATTTGGTGGTTGGGGGGCGGGGGCGTGGGGAAGGTTTGGTTGGTTTGGTTTTGTTGTTATCTTCTGCCTTTCTCACAGTAGTTGATCTTTTTATTAACTAACTTCTCAGCACCCAAGGACTTGTGCGATGCCACCTTCTGGCCGGATGTTTTCAGCTCTGTGTGCAGCCCTATCATTTATAGTTTGTTTTTACTCTTGGTTTCAAAATCCCTCTAAAATTGTGATTGTATTATTCAGACTCTTCTCAGTGTACTCTACTGCCTTCTGGCAAAGACTTTGTTAACGAGTCACACTTCTCAGAAATGAATTGGCAACTCCTTGAATTACTCTCGGAAAATCTATAAATATTTATGCATGTTCTTTCATCTTTACAGTATTTACATATACTGCCTAATACAGTAACAGGTATCCTATGGGTGGGCTTATTATCAGCAAGATAATACAATATCCTGGGAAACACTGTGGCCAGATGCTAGGAAATGACACTGACAGCCTATACAGGACCCATTATCCAGATTCCCTGCCCTGTGCAGAGAAAACAAGCAACGTGTCCATGACACAGAAGAGGTGTAGTGTCCAAGGGTCGGCATGAATTTCAAGTTTAAGCTGCTTGAGGTAATTATTTGATATTATTGTCTGAAAATTAGCCTCCCTAGTCATGCTCAATTTTCCCAAATTAACATAGGGGAACCAAATGGAGCCAAAATACTTTTTCCAGCTGACAATACTCCGTTGTTTTTACCTACTCACAGGACTCCAGAGACAGCCTGACAAGCCTGAGCAACCCACCCTCAGCCTGCTTTTATAAACACAATTTTTCATTCTCTAACTGAAAAATCTTTTAAGTATGGGTTGAGTTAGCGTGCGAGGGTCTGGCCTCTGAACAGCTGCCTCTCTCTTCAGGTGCTGCCCTGCACTGTTTATGAAAGCAAGCTATCATCAAAATAGTAATTAATGCAGGTGGGCACCTTCAAAGTAATTAAAGGTTTGATTTTTTAATCAAATATAAATTTAAAAAACTAATTATTGTCAAAGGATTAATGGGCAAAGCTTTGATTCTATCTTCCCAGTGGTTACTGTGCTATGCCCCTTCCCTACTATCAGGGGGCCAAAGTGACAGCCAGGTGCTGCCACACAGCTGCTCTGATGCGTGTGTGCAAAAGCGGGGTGCTCCTGTTTGGAGAGACAGGACATCTGGCTTTATTAACATCGTCGTTGGCAGAAACATGATTTTTATTCTTTGTTGAGACAATTTAGCAGGAATCAGCATCTCATTCTGTCACGTCAGACAGGAAGAAAATGCGTGATTCTACAGGGTTTGAAAGTGGTATTTGATGCCCATGGAACAGCCCTGGACCAGAAAATCCCCTCTAGTCTTGCAGACCCCCACACCAGCCAAGCAAGGAAGAAATTGTGTGCCATTATATTGACCATTTATGCTTCCTTTGGCAGAGGTTACGGGAAATAAGTGGTATCTGCCCGGGCTGGGATCAGCAGTATGCTCGTACATCAGTGCCATGCAAGTACCTTGAACCAGAAGAAGACAGCCAATAGGGACATCTGTGTTAACATGCCATGTGCTCTCCTGCTCCTTGTGCAGCCCTGGAGATTTCAGCCACCTCTGTCAGCTTTGTGCCACTAAAAATACATATTAAAAAGCAGCTTTGCATGGGCCACATCCAGATGCTTGAAGGTCATTTGATGTTTATCACGGGTCGACTAATTCAGTATTATCACAGTATTCACTCTTTTTGCTTTCTCCTCGTCCGGTGCTATGCAATACAGCACCTAACTTCTCTCACTTCCCTTATTAACAGCTTAAAGTATCTGAAGTTTCTAATTTTTCTCCTGAAATGTGGATTCACAGGCCCTATTAACAGATTGTTTGTTTTGTTTAGGTTACTCCCAGTAGCCACGATTTGCTTGCTGCAAACAACAGCAAAGGGAATTGGGAGCTCTGGGGAAGGACTGTGACAGCTGTACCTGCCACCCTCTTTTGCAGTCTGGGGATTGCCTTTAACACTTGCTATTAGTGAATGCTTCTGCAGAGAACTCTTGAACCAGAGTATGTCACAGTCAGCTTCTTTTTCTTTGTGTATTTTTACTTTTTCTGTCATATCTGTTGGACAACTTCTGCCATATCACTAAACAATGAGTTTGGGAACACAATTACACTTTAGCATTGTATTAAGGAAAAGTTTTGGGCAGAAAAATATTATGAGAGTGAATGTTTTGAAGATGATGAAATACTGGAATTTTTTACTTGATGTTTTTGATTTCAAGTTTAACATAAATAGAAAAGAAGGGCTAGAATAAAAGGATAACAAGATAAATTAATTGAAAGAAAATAATTTTTTTTTTGTAAGACCATCCTAGACTAAACCATACATTTCGAAAAAAGCAGGTAAAATATTTCATTGATTACTTTTGTTTCTTAACTTCCTGAAAGAAGTTAAGAATTTTTCACCCATTCTCTAATCAAAAATTTCCTTGGATTTATTTCTTTAGTTGACTAATTTGGACAAAGATGCTACAGATGGGGACAATGCCAGTGAGTTGTTCCATCTTCATTTCCACTTTTAAAATGTTTGAAACTGCCACAGTTCACTTACAGAGCTCCTGCTTCAAAACTGCTCGTAGATGTGTCCTATATCAGTATCTGAATGGATCAAGCGCAGACCAGTGTAACCAAAAGGAGGAAAACATAAAAGCAAAAGTTACGTAAAACCAGGATGCAGCAGGTAGAACAATTTCATGAGAAGTTCCATGAGAAAAAATTTGCTATCCTTGTAAAACTGAAGGCTAAATGCTGCTCTCTGTGCAAGAAAAATAAATAAATAAATAAATATAATACATATTGCACCCTATGGAGACCCCAGTCATCACGGAGGTGGGATGCCCTACACTCACGCGTGATGCACCGACTCCTTCAGAGGTAATCACTGCTCACTGCTGCAAGAGAGAAGGAAAGGCTGCAGTACAGAAAGGCTACACTGTGTACAGCTGTAGCACATGTGAGGGGCGATTTGAATGTTAGGTTCACTGGCTCAATGTAGGTCACGTTGGTAAACCTCTGCCCTTCTTATACTATTATATTCTATTTAGGGATCCCACACGGGCTCTTTTGGAAGCTGTGAAGAAAAATTTCCAGGCAAAGGGGCATTGATGGTGGCCCTCCTAGAGTCTGTTTTGTTCTATTTTAAGGAACTCAGAGGTATGTGAATTAGTTTCAATAAGAAGAAAAGATATTGGCTATGCATGTCTTCACTGCAGGGGATCAAATCAGAGCTGATCATACACTTTTCCTTCTGTATTTTTTGTGCTTTCTTGCTGAATACTAGGTTGCAGAGTACATTCAACAAAAACTCAGCTTGAGATTATATCCAGCAATTCTGGCTGAAGAAGGAAGGGTAAAGCAAGGAGTATCTTGAGAATGATTGGCATTTTTTCATGTTATGATAGCTTTCTTACTTTTGAAGTTGATACATGTTAAAAAGCTCTTCTTGCTCTGAAGTATAAAGACCTACATTGTCACTATTTGAGCCTTTTCTTAATCATGCTCTTTTTCCCATGACCAGATAAGAAGATGGGAAAAAAGGCAAAGCGATTCCAACAAGTAATGTGTGCAGGAAAGGTGAGATGAGATTGCTTAGTTACCCTTTGTTCCCTTTAGGGCTGATGATAATCACTTCAGGAGCATAGCGATAGCCAGCTAGCTAGGCAGGGTAAATATTTTGACAAGGACATGATTTTACTTAGAAACTGAATGTCAAAGTACTTGTCTGACAATGAAACCTTACTGAAAATAAAGTACAAGAAGAACAAAAACTAATGAAAATGTCAAGCACCTAAAGACAAAACCCCTGTTGTTATTACCAAGCATTATCCAAGAGCCTCTGACAATTTTAATATAAATTGAACACATATTACAATGTGCAAATGGGAAAACAAGAAACAAATCTCTTTGAAGCTTTACAGCAAGTCTGCAACTAAGCACAGTATTTCAAGGAATTATGCCCAATTTATGCCTTACTGCACTGTGATTATTAGTAGTGTGGAAATTTCACTTTAAATTGTTGTTGAAGAAAAACTGAAAAAAAAAACCAACCAATCTTGCTCTGGTAGGAAGCTTTAACCCCCTATATCAACAGGTGCTACTTGTATCCTGACATAGAATGACATGTAAACTGATAGCGAATTTAGTTCTTTCTCATATTAAAAGATCGGTCTAAAAATTGCCTCAGCCTTGCTCTAGCAGCCTTCCTGCTGGGTATCAGCAGCCTTTGGCACACAGTGCCTCAAAAACAGCAAGAAGGAGGGGAGCTGGGCAACAGTCAACTTCCTTCTCAAAGTAGGGAAGACAAAGGACAGCAGTCATATTGCAGAGCTTGTAAAAAAATAATTGCAGAGCAGGGGAGAAGAAGACAAGCTCTGAGAGATGTACCATTGGAACCCCTCAAGGAGCTGGCATGAGCTTGCCCTGGTGAAGCAGGAGATGAGAATGGAAGATCTGAGCACTGGGAAAATATTCACTGAGAAGTGAGATGCTTGTTTTAAAAACCTATGCCTTATCTAGGATGAAAAGTCCAGGACTTTCCTGAGTGATAGTTACTTCTGTACCATCCATATTAAAACAGTCAGTTCCACTGAATCAAAGAAATCTCATAAAATCACCTAGGAATGAAGGCTGCTGTAGACACCCCTCTTGCCAGCTTATACTGTGGGGCAGAAATGGGATTCCTATGTGGGAAGCAAGGGAAATCCAAATGAACTTGATGTAATTCCTTACCGAGTGAAAGACATGGTTTTGGGGAGATCGAGGCTCAGGAGCCTGCAAGGAAGGCCTCCTTAGGGTGAGAGTCTATGATGTCCCAGGGTGAGCTGGTGTTAACTGCATCTTGCAAGAACATACACACACAAAGAAAATTCACAGTAAACCCTGATATAAATCTTTAGCGATCCAACTGCACCTGAGCACGTTTGCATTTAAACTTCTTAGAAAATGACCATTTTTGCCAAATGCACAACAGTCTCTCTATGCCCCTAAGGTATATTAGCCACCTATAGGGACTCCATCTAGTTTATATAACATCCTGTGTTTTCTACTCCAGCAGTGGAAAAGGAATTCAGTGCACTGCAGTACAGCTCCCATTCTACAAATAGAGGCATTATATGGTAACTATTCCTGATTCAAAAGTTAATGGAAATGCAATTAAGAGAGAATTGCTATTATGCTTTCTTGCTGCTGGGAGGGATGGGAAAAGTGGGAATAATTTCCAGCTATTTTACTGGTCATTTCAAGAAGAAAAATACATGTAGAAAAACGTCAGGTATTTAATTGTCTTTGTCTTAGTGTTAAAAACAGTACTGTTCAGTTACCCGATTTGAAAAGACTATCCATTACTATTCATTAATATTGTATGTTTCTTACAGTTCAAATAAAAATTAAAAATGAAATTACTTCAACCTTAAATAGCAGTCATAAATAAAAAAGCAGGAGCAATCTTTCTGTTTGCTTTGCTGAATACTTATGTCATCAACACAATGGACATATATATCCCCATAGCCAGACCACTACAAAATGAGCAACTTACCTCTAGGGGATCTTCCTTTGCAATCTGATACTACTTGCTTTAGAATAATTACTTCACAGGTTCTACTTAATAAAAAGAATCACAACTAAATTTGAACTTTGTTTCCAGGAAAATTCACAAGAGCCACTGTGCCGTTATACCAGGAGTCAGCTTTCAAATCCCTTACGGAGCTTTGGCGTGCGCTGCCATCACTCAGCGCTGGTTTTCATTCTAAGGGAGACCCTCTCTTTATTGACTGTTTGCCCACATGCCTCTGGATTTGCTGCATTTCCTGCACTACTCACAGTACTGGCTGAAAGAAAACAAAAGTACAGTATAAAACAATGATGCCACAAAAATTCAATACACTGATCTGAAGCTGCTTCAGTAGAGATATAAAAGTGATAAGCCAGGATCATTTTTTCGCTTGAAATATGGAAACTTTCCAATTACTTTAATAAAAGCTTTTGGTTAAAAGACATCTCTCCTTCTAACCTGCCTTTTTGTTACTTTTTTTTCAGGTTAGTCCCTTGGAGCTTCTCCTGGAAGGTGAGTCCTTGAATCCTTTTCAAGGTTTGCAGCAGAGGTGGGGGAGGCTCTGGGACCTGGTCAGACTGGCATGAGCTCATCCCAGGGCTCCAATGATGAGGGAGGGATGCTTCTCACCTTGTGCTACCAGGCCAACGGCTCTTGCTACAGGACCTTACACCCCTTTGGGGTCCAGCTGGCCATCTATTTGGCCTGTGCCTTGGGCACGCTGATCACGGTGCTGGGAAACCTGCTTGTTGTCATCGTTTCCCATTTCAAAGCCCTGCACACCCTCACCAACCTCCTGCTCCTCTTCCTCCCCCTTGCCCACCTTCTGCTGGGGCTGACTGTGCTGCCCTTCAGCACAATCCAGTCCGCAGAGAGCTGCTGGTGTTTCAGAGATGACTACTGTAGGCTGCACACCTTTCTGGACACGGTCATTTGCTTGACCTCCATATTTCATCTGTGTTTCATTTCCATTCATCGGCACTGTGCCATCTGTGACCCTTTGTGCAACCCCACCAAGTTCACCATAAGGGTGTCCTGCATTTACATTGGGGTGGAGAGGGCAGTGCCTATGGCTTATACCTCTGTCTTCTACATTAAAGGAATTGCAGAAGGACTGGGCCGTTTTTTGCGAGATGTGCCCTGTGTTGTTAGCTGTCAGCTACTGTTCAACAAGCTCTAGGGGTGACTGAACTTCCCAGTGTTCTTCTTCCCTTGCTTCATAATGACAATTTTATATGTAAAAATATTTACTGTGGCTAACAAGCAAGTCAGGCTGATAAACAGCATGGAGAGGAGTCTCGGGTCTCAGCTACATGTAGGAGCATCTACAAGTGAAAGGAAAGCAGCAAAGACTCTTGGGGTAGCTGTAGGAGTCTACCTGCTGTGCTAGTTGCCCTTTACTGTTGACACCATGGTAGACAGTCTTCTAGATTTTGCTACCCCCCATCCCCACCTAGTTCTCAGAGGAGCTTTTTCACGGTGAAGGTGACAGAGCACTGGAACAGGCTGCCCAGAGAGGTTGTGGAGTCTCCTTCTCTGGAGACATTCAAGACCAGTCTGGACACGTTCCTGTGTGATCTAACCTAGGTGATCCTGCTCAGGCAGGGGGATTGGACTAGATGATCTTTCAAGGTCCCTTCCAACTCCTAATATACGGTGAATCTGTGATTCTGTGACATCTTAGTTTGGTTTGCTTACTTCAATTCTGCCTACAATCCTTTGATGTATGTATTCTCCTGCCGCTGGTGCAGAAAGCTGTGAAACTAGTTTTAACTCAAGGGATCTTTTGTTCCAGGACATCTACAGTAGACTTGTACCAGGAACGACCACAGCTTTCACATGCACTGTAGAGAATAGGCTGTATCATAGCATTTCTCAATAATATTCTTCAACATCCACCTATTTATCTTCTTTTTTCTTATTTCTTTTTTAAACAGCTGGCTTGGTTTAAACAAGCTGTCCCAGGTTTAAATAGACGCGGCATTATGTGACTCACTTTTCACATTTATTCTATCACACACACCTTGCTAAGGCCTGTGTTTGTTATGTGATGCTGACAAGCATTTGAAAATGGCTACAATCAGCTACTAAGGAGGACCGTGTCCATACTACCCTGAAAAAAATGCCTGTTTCTGAAGAGACTTTCTTCACAGATAATTGTCTTATTTTTATACAAAGCAAGCGGTGATGATTTACAAAGCTTGATGGGGTGTATGTCAGATTATCAATACAAAGACATAAGATTGCAACTACAGGTGAGATCAAATGTCCACCTAAGCTGGTGGCCAGCAGCAGGCAATACAGCAAAGTTTTACCAATAGTTTTATGCTAATTTCCAGCCCACAGTTCCTGAGCCCAAGCTACAGATGGGAGACAGACAGAATCCTTAATTCCTCAGTAGTGTCTGCTGAAACCTGTGTAATCTTTGCCTGTTTAATCTGTGTGTGCAAGGAGGCTGCTCTGTACCTTTGAACCACTTTTTGCAGGAGCAGAAGACAGGAGAGCAGTAGAAGCCAAAGCTTCTACTGCTCTCCTGTCTTCTGCTCCTGCAAAAGGTAAAAAAACCTAACCCTTATTTCATACAGCTACAGACTTTCTATAACAAGGGTATCAAACCCAGGAACCACGGTATAGACTTAAAAATTCAGGTGCCAAATTACCATAGAAATGTGTAAGGAAGCTATGGTACATCTTGAAAGCTCTAGGCTGTGGGACGAGTTTTGAGATTAATACTCTTAAATTTAATATATACAAGTAGGTGTTTATACCTATGGTAAATGTCTAAACACTAGTTATAATACAGCCAGGATGGCTCTTTAAGGTCAGGCTGTAGTCAGTGGATGTTTAGGATATGAATCACTCAACTAGTGCCACCTAGGGTGTCATGGGGAACCGGAGATGTATGCATGGGGCTAGAATCCAGCAGCAATGAAGCAGCAGCTGAGACCCAGGTAGGACATATCTGGGCATCTGAAACGGCGCTAGATACCCACCTGTGGGTATCAAGCTTAAGCAAGGCATATAATAGAAATATAGACATTTAGCTATGTAGAAATCTGCAAGTCTGACAGTCCTGTCTTAGAGGCATCTTAACAACAGACACCTTTGGTCTGGGTGCACTGCAGCCAAAGCCATAGAGAAAGGGAAATTCCATTCAGTTTCTAGTTGTTTTTGAGATACTTTCTACCAGTTCTCAACAGAACAGTGATATGCCATGAATGCATTCAATTAGCCACTTGTTTTGAGTCCCATTGCACAATCTGTCTTTATAGTCTACTATAATAGCACTATGGAAGCCGATCAAGCTTCCCTCAATGGGTTACCATTGTCTATGGTGCCATAAAAGGGCTCTGAAATAGCACTGGCCGACTATTGCTAGATCTCCTTTATGGCTAAATGGTGGGCTGCAACAGTGGAGAGAGGGAAGAGCAGACCCCAGGGAACTCATGTGTACAGCAACAGTGGCAAACAAGTGAGAAGGAAAAGCTGTTAAAACTCTGGGAGTAGCCAGGATCACTTCCCCGATTTTCTGACACTGCATTTCACAACTATCATTATAATATGTTTTGCTCATCTTTTTACCCCCGTGGTTTCTTCTCCATGGTTCCAAAAACCAATGGAGGTAATTATGAACTGTAAAATGAGGAGCAAGAGGAGAAGGAATTCTAAAATGATGAATACTGATTGCTCAAATGTGATCTCATTTTAAAATGAAAATCTACCAGATTCAATCACAGATAGTTGATGACCACATAGTCCTTAGATTTTCTTATTTTTTAATATCTTTCCTTCTGTAATTTTGTATCTTTATCTAAACAAAATATTGCCATTTCATTTTATGCCCTTTATTACTCTTTGTCATTTTGAAATGGCCTGGATGAAGATAGCAAGATTATGTATTTGCAGGTACTGTTATTTAATTAAAGATTGAGCTTTGAAATACTAATATCAGCTCATTTCATTATGGAGTATGAAAGTATAACCCAGTCTGAAAATTAGGCAGAAAGGCAAAGAAAGAATTGAAAATAAGTTGGTAGTAAAGGGTTATTTAAATTTTTTTTAGGAAACATTCTCTATATTTGGAATAGAAATTTTCTGTTTAATTGAAACATTTTAATATTTATTTAAACATAAAAAATATTAATTTTTCTTACATTTTAAAAAAAAAAATTTCTGTTTATTAAGAAAATATTTCTGTTTATTTAAAACATATGCTACCACATTAATTACTGCTGTTGGAGACCGAATGCCAGCCTAAATGACATACAAATGGTCAGCTCATTATTATTGTTTTTTAACAAATGGGTTTTACAGATCATTCTGCAATATAATTACCCCATAAGCTGGTTCAGGCTGGAAACCATCATTCATCATCATTTTTACAGTATCAAGTGTAATAGGAACCTAATCTCATTTCAGGTTCTGGAGCAGATATTTTGATAAAATTAACAAACGGAGATGACGACAACAATAACAGGAACTGCTGTCACTCATGGAACGCATTAGCAACAACCACCTTTGCCATTGGTACCAAACACTGCCAGTGGTACCAAACACTGGCAGCATAGCTCTTCCTATCTAAAATTAGAGTCACGTGAGTGAAATGCAACAGCAGAGAATGAAATTTGCCCGTAAGGTAAATTACACACCACTTAGGCACTGCTCATGCCATGGAAAGAGCACACTCATCAGGAGTATGAGGCCAGGGTTGGGCTGTTTCCCCTTCAATTCGTCTTCCAGGCATGGGGAGCTGTATGGGAATGACTGCCTCATCCCTGCGTCACTGGCAGCTCTGAAACTTGTGCCGCCCACTCGTCTGGGCCCACATGTCTGCCAATTCTGTGCCAGGGCAGGGGCAGGAGGCAGAGTCTCAACATTTTCCCCTTTCTTTCCCCAGAGGGTTCCCCATTTCATGTGATCAACTGGAATCTGATCACACTCCAAAAGCAACAGGAAAGGTAGGTGAATACATGATTCTGGAGTGAATCTCCAGTAATCTTCTCTTGAAAGAAGCCAATTGAGTTTTCAAACAGAAATGTGTAGCAGCATCCATACTTCAGCATATCTGACGACAACCCTTAGAAACAGCTTCTTTACCACTCCCATCCATGCACCATTGAAAACATTCTTATTTGTGAGCAGCGGAAAGCACACATAAAATTAAGGAAACCTCCTGTTTCTTCTAAAAGGGTGAAAAAGAGCGTATTTTCCCAGTCAATGGCTTTTCTATAGGAGTTAACAAAATATTTTTAAAGACATTCTGTACTCTTAGCAGTACCTGATCAAGAAATAGGACTTTCTGGCTGGTCTTTTAGATCATAGAATCATAAAACCATGTAACAGTTTGGGTTGGAAAGGCCCTCAAAGATCATCTAGTCACGACTCCAGGGACATCTCCACCAGACCAGGGTGCCCAAAACCCCATCTAACCTGGTCCTGAACACTGCCAGGGTGGGGGCAGCCAGAGCTTCTCTGGGCAGGCTGTGCCAGGGCCTCACCATCATGACAGTGAAGAATTTCTTCCTTATATCTAATCTAAACCCACCATTTTTTAGCACAGACCTATTACACTTTGTCCTATCTCGCCATGCCCTTGTAAATAGTCTGTCTCCAGCTTTCCTGCAGGCCCCAAGACATATGAAGGTGTATCTTCCTAATTATTTTCTACAGTTATAGTAAACAGGCTATTTAAATATTTTCATAGTACGGCAAACAGATAAATTTATTCGGTCACAGTTTTGCAATTAAAAAGGTATCAGAATTGCTTTCTACAAGCAATGAACCACTGGAGAGTCCCTCAACACCTTTCACTCTGAACCTGTCATTGCTTTGATATGCCCACCTTTTTTCCTGTGTCACCTTTTATCCTGATGCTTCCAGTTCAGTTTATGCAGTGGAAGGTACAAATGTAATAGACTAATGTTTGGGATAACTCTTTGAACACTTTCCACACACACTTCAGCTACAGTCCCAGCAGCACAACCTTTTTTACAACAACTTTTTAAATGAGAATTGTGGGTTTTAACCCAGTTTTTCCTCCCAGTCTGCATAATTTTTACTGCAGCCAGTGACTTTAAAGAGTAATATCACAAACATTTTTAGTTATTGAACAGTAAAGGGCAGATGTGGATGCTAAGTTAGCTAACAGAGGTTAAGGACCAGCATTTTGCCCATAAAACACCCAGCATCACTAGGAAAGTCTTTTCCATAATATGAGACTGAACATCAATCTGATGGCTGTGTATTCCCTCCTAGCTATAAAAAGAACTACTGAAGCAGGGATCTGCCAATGAAGTATTTTCAACGACAAAGGGTCATTTCTTTTAATTGGAAGCACAAACACTTGGAGATAAAAATCAAGGTGAGGCTGTAACTCAAAAGGGGCATGCCTTGCACCTTCACTAGAGTACATGTAGCGTGAGGGGGTGGGTGAGGGGTCGTCTTGGATCTGCATCAGTATGTCAACGGCACAGGGGCAAACAGCTGCACACTTAGCAGTGCTAAAATCACTGCTAATCAGAACGGCCTGTTAAACCTACAGTGAAGATGTATACAGCATTCCTACAGCAAATGGGCACATCAGAATGCTTTTTCCTTAGTAACATCCTGCAGATGAAGCAGCCCAGCCCCAAGGCTCTAGGAAGCTGTAATTTTCCCTTTAAAGGACTGGGAAGGATACTCCAGCAGCTCAAGCCTCACCTGCCACTTCTTCTCAGGTAGTTGGGTCGGGAGGAAACTGCATTTCCCCAGGTCTCTGCTCCCCAGTGCCACGGCTCCTGCCACCCCCGCAGCCAGGTGTGACCTTGCTCCTCCTGCACGCCCAGATCAGCAAGGGCTCCCTGCATTTTCTGTTGTTCCTGGCATCACTCGCCCTCTCTCTCCAGTAAATGCCGTAAATCTCTTCGTTTAAAGGCACTTTTAAATACAATTTCCCAGTTTCTTCTGTCTTTTCCTAGAGACTGACCAAAACCGGAGGCGCTGCTTCCAAGCAGGATATTAACATACTACTAACGTATTTCTCACAGTGATACCGTTTCCTTACTCATGTTTTCCCCTTAATTTCCCACGATGCAACAGCATCGTTTCCTTAAACTACACTCTCCCCCCATTTTTTCCACCGGGGAGGGTTGCACCCCCGGAGCGACCGACGACCGGGGCTACTCCTTTCCCGGTGGGCGCGCCCGGGTCCACTCAACCGGGAGTTGCCGCCCGCAGGCCGCTCCGTGAGGCCGGGACGCCGCGATCGCTCAGCCCGGCCTCCCCACGTCCCTGCCGTCACTGGGGGCGGAGCCGGGCCGAAGCCTGTCTGTCCCTCCCCGATTCTCCCCGCCCAACCGCCGTCGCCGCTGCTGGTTCCTGAGGTGTCTGGTGGGAGAAGGTTTGTCGGGGTCGGATAGGTTCGGATAGGGGCTGCAGGAGCGGTGCTGGGTCAGGGGGCGGCAGCGGCCCGCTCGGACTAAGGGACCATCCCCCCGGGTGGGTCTGGGCGGTGTGCGGCCGGCCGGGAAGGGGCTGCCAGCGCGGGGAGCCCGTCGGGCGGCTGGAAGGGCCGCGGGCCCTTGTGGGGTCGGGGCCGATCCCCCGGCGCGGCCCTGCCGCCTGGCCTGGGGTGAGTGGGGCCGGCTGCGGGCGGCAGCGGGGTGACCGGGCCGTGGGGTGGGCAGGGCCGAAGCCGCCGGGGCGGCGCGGTTAAGGAATGCGGTCGGCTGTGGCCCCACCACTCCTTTTGCCCCGCACCCCTCCCCGGGACATCCCCCCGACAGCATGGTTTTGGGCTCGACGCCGACCGTGGTGCGCCAGGGAGGAACTCGGGGCCTACGGGTGGTGTTTTATAGCAGCTGACATCGGCTGGTAGAGTGGGACGGTCGCCTTCGCCGTATTGAAACGCTGGCTGTGCTGTTCGAGATCCGAGGTGAGCGAAGGATGTCATCAGGAGGAAGGGAGATTATTAAAGTTGCCTATGTAAATAACGAGCCCAGGCCTGGCGTGCCTGGCCCCTGGCCCGGTGTTATCACTGCCTTCCTGGCGAACCACTCACCACTGCATCAGAAATAGGCGATTCTTGAGACTGCAGAAGGAAGTGGAAGGTTTCACGCCCCTGTGAATGAAATGCGAGGCAGTGCACCTTAATTGACACTCAGTGATAAAACCTCAGGGTTCTTCTTGCTGGAAGCGATGTATTTGAGTGTTGTGACCCCCTCCACTGATGCACAAGCCATACAAAGGCAGAGACAAGCCAGTAGAGTGAGCAGAGCCCTCCTGACTGATCATCATCCAGACATGTGCCTTGCCAGCAGTGCAGCCCTTCTGCTTGGAGGTTGGGGTTTTATGCAAGTGCTGTTAATAGAAAAGAAGGAAAAGAGGAGAAAAACAAGTTAAAATATGTCAAAATTAGAAGAAAATGTTGTGAAGTGGTGGCATTGGCATAAGCTATTTATTTTCTCTTCAGGAATATTAAGTAGCACTCCTCTTGGTGGCTTACATTGAAGTGAAACTCTTGAGGGTGGAGAGGGGAAGAGAGGGTGAGCTATATGTAGTCATTAGCACCCTGGTAGCTTCAGAGAAACTTGTCATCCAGCACAATCAGGTTTTGTGCAGATGACTTCTCCCTGGATGTACTTGATCTGAGCATTCGGTTCAAAGTTAAGATAAGCTGCCCCTTGGGTGAGAACAGGGAGGATACTAGGTGTCCTGTGGTACTGGTCTGTTTTTCCTTGAGGGTTTATCTACCAGCAGCACAAGAAACCTGGCACTTTGAAAAGGTCACCTTAGCTCTGTTTTCACCCATCCCATTCCCTCCCCAAATAGTTACAGTACCTGGTGTTTATTTTCTTATTCCTGCTTCATCATCAGGCCTCTACACAGTTTATGTACTCCTAGGAAACTTAACTCCCTTACTTAAGGCATTTTCCCAAGAACTGGTATGCTATTTAGGCTTTCAAAAGCTATGTGCCTCCTTCACATAGTTCCTTTATAAGTATCAGTGTGGATGAATTGGATGATGATAAGCATATTCTTTTTTTAGCCATATACGCTGAGCGTTGGTGATGCATTAGGCGTAGATAATATTTGAAGCTTCTGTAATTGAGTTATCCACACTGGGCAATTCTAAATGCCAATGCTTTAAATTGGCTTTTTGTTGGACAGAATCATTTCTAGGGAAAATGACTACAACACCAAGCAATAGCACAATCTTATAACACTTTTTCTTTAAAAAAAAAAAAATATATATATATATATATACACACACACTCCTAGCCATTATAGGATGTAAGCTGGATTTTAGTACTAATGACTAATGTGGCAAGGCAGAGGGAACTGGACAGAGCAGAACAGAAAATTAGCTTTTGACATGTTTTACATTACTTTGCTCTAATGCAGCAGCACTAAGTTTTAAATAAGCTTTGTTTGCTTTTCCCTACCATCTGTGGATTAAGTTTGACTTCCACCTGAAACTAGATGACAAAAGAAAATTTGGAAACTTTTGGGTTTTTTCCTGTTAAGAAAGCAGGAAAGAGTGAATTTAACTTCCATTTTGTTTGCATGTTTTTTATGTGGGTTTGTATTATAGAAGCCCTCGGCCTGCCTTTGTGGGCCAGGATTCCAGCACATTAGGAGCTGTAAAAGCCCAAAGTAGAAAATACAATCTTTTTCTCTAAATATATATAATATATATAACCTAAGTATAAGGGGAAAAAGCAGACTAATTTGGAAAAAAACTCCTCAATCTAGTGACAGATTTAATGTTCACCTGTATGTTACTGAGTCAGTTGTATATCCTTCAGAATCCCTCAGCAGCCATAGCAGAGGACACTTAAATTATCTGCCCTTTATTCCAAGACCTTTTTTTTTTAAGATTAATTTCACCTGCTGCAAAGTAACTGCTAAAGTCAGCAGTAGATACTGTCCAAAGATAGTAGTGTGTTTTTGGTTGTCTTAGGCAGGTGCCAAAGTCACTCCATAGCCGCTCCTTGTCTCATCTCGGTATTTGGGGTGGCAAAATCTCCTGAGGTTTTACAAAGGTTTTAGTAGCTAACACTAAGTGGCTGCAGTTCTTTTTGCTGGTCTTTCAGCAGTTCATAATTTTTGTCTGTGTTTTCACCCTGCTTAAAGGATTTCGCACTGGTTTTTTTGGGGCAGTAGTTTATGGAGGAAGTAACAATCAAGAGTTGTTTTGGGAGACACTTTGTTTCTGTGACCTTTATTTAAAAGGAAAAAAAAATCATACAGGAAAGTCCCGTGATTTGTCTCTGGATATTTAAAGGCATATCCTAGTTCAGATTAGATTTAGATTTTGGGATATTTCTATGGAATGCAGTGGGTGCATTTTGCTTTCTGAAAGTTAAAGATCTGTGTAAATAAACATTTCTAGGTCCTGATGCTAAAATATTGCTTAGGCAGTAAAATACTGCATGAGTTCTTATTCTAATGTATGTGGGCTAGATTTTTAGTAGAAGGAAAACTCTTGGAATATCTAAAAGAGATGATACAAAATAGATTAGGTGCTTATTACCTGTAGCCTGCAAGATACTTAGGTGACTGCAGCTGAGATCTAGCATGTGCTACGCCTGTCAAGTCGCACTGTTTTGTCCTGATGGTGTTTTCAGGAATGACACTGGGGAGCTGCTTGGTTGAAATACCACTTTCTTGTTTCTGCATTTAGCAATGGTCTCACTGGAAATAGCCGAGAGAAAAACAGATTTTTTTCTCATGCCCCACAAACACCTTTCTAGAAAACAAGATGTCCCTAAGTTTCATTTTTGCTTGCTTATAGATTGGTGGGTGTGATGGAGGAATCAGTTAATGCAGACATTATGAAAATAACATAGCAATCCTTTGAGATCTGTAAATGTCATGTACGTACCGAGGTCTTGCTTCAGTGAACGTTGATGAAGTGTTCTGCTAATTATTTCATTTGTGTCAGTAAACTGAATAATTTGGACTTTCTTCAGTAGGTTGACAAGCTGAGTTGCCACTGGGTAGACTCCCATTCAGAGGCAGAGATGTTAAGCAGCAGATAAGAAGGTGAAATCAAAAACTCAGGTCTGACTTAAACTTTTAGAGGAACTGAAGACTGCCACAGACACAGCTCTGTTCCAGTTTGAATACAAAGTGTACTTCCATCAACTGCAGCTGATGATTAACTACCATTTTAAAAGTTATGCAGGCAGTGATATCAAAATACGTCATGACCGAGTAGTTAAATGCTATGAAAAGAAGTAATTTCTATGGAAATTCAGAGTCCTGATGAATGCTCCTAGCACCTGGCTATGGAAGGGAATACTTAGTGCATGCATTTATTTTGTTTCCTGGCAGTTGAAACCCAGAGGCATTAGCAAAATTCCCATTGACTTCCCAAGGGCTCAGCACTAACAAGTGAAGGGTGTGTGAGTGGAAGTAGCATGTTGGTTGGCTACAGATGCCAGCATTGCTCTGAGGACTAGAATGAGGAAGAAGTTCATGCTTTCTGTTTCAAAAATTTTAAAAAACAGATACAAAACTTTCCTTCTCTTTGAGATGTTCCGTTTATTTCTTCTTGACTTTGGGGACTTTGTGGTGGAGATTGGTAGGTGATGAGAGGTGATAACATCTTACCTCTGTTTCTGTCTGTTCCCCAGACCAGTAGCTTACCCTGTCACTACCTTTTATTATTAACATGCTTGGGAATAGCACTGCTGGTGGGAGAATTTGTGTCAAGTAAACCAGCTGTCTATTTAAACTATACCCTGCAGACTTTGCAGTCTGTCATCTGAACATCCTGTCATTATGGGTTGTGTTTGATTGCCCCAACTATGTAGCTAGAAAGTTGCAAAGCTTAGTCTCATAGATGTACAATCCCTACATTTGTCAGTAGAGAGTGGTGTAACTCGTTTTAAGATACTTACTATTAGCTGTAGAAATTTTCAAGACTGAAAAAAGTCACTGCTTTTGTCAAGAGTTGGATGAAGTAACAGGTGTCTGTCTCTTGACTGTGATGCTGTTGCTGAGATCAGGCAGCTAGCTGTCAGTGAATACAAACAGGAAGGGAGAACAAATAATTGTGAAGGACTGTACAGTTCTGTGTACCTTTCTATGCAAGGTAATTTGGTCTCTTGCTGTCTCTTCTCTGAAGCAGCTGCATTTTAGTGTTTAACTTTTAACATTAAATATAATACTTAACTAGAAAGTATTTTTAGTCATTGTCAGTTTAGTTTTATGCCACTGACGTTGGCATGCTACTAACATATCTAGAGATAGTCATAACTTTTAAAAGAACAGTGTCACAGTTCTGGGAGGTCATCTTTGTCAAACTAACTTCTTTTAGATGGTTTCTTTGGACTTTATGCCTACAGTTGTGTTTTCCACCAAAGTGATAGAACTTTACTTAGTCAACACACCAAGGCATAGAACCATATATTGACTAGAAAGTTTGCGTGGGTTTGGTCTTAGAATACAAATTCAACACAACATTGCTTAGAGTTTCCAAAAAGATCAAGGGTTGTTAAGCCATCCTCGAACCAAATAAGTAGGGTTTAGGCTCGCAGGCTCACTGACTTCAGACTTTAGTCTGTGTCCCAAAATAACTTAAATCTGCATGTGGTACAGACAAAGACAGGAAACTACTGCAGAGAGCTAGCATGACTGGCAGGTAATTGTGCAACAAATATGTAAAAGAGTGCAAATACACTCCCTGTCTCCTTATCTGTGATCAGGTTGTTCATTGCCAGGAGATGGATACTTCAGGGCCTAAAGACTCCAAGCAGGGTCTGGGACCCTGGTGCAGCAGCCATTGCAAAGCTGTGCAGGGTTTGTCTTCACAGTGGCAGCAGCTTGTCTATCCGGCAAAGGTAACGTAACCTGGGGGCAGCAGGGATGAGCCTGACCCCTCCTGTTACATTCCTGATGAAGTTCTGGTGGGACAGCTTCAGTGCCTTGGCAGCTTCACTAGAGATATTTCGTATCATAGATATATTAAAACAGCCATGTTCAAAAACAACCAGGGTGTTGGTGTTCTCCTATTAATACAGACAATATTGGCAACAAGGACTGTTAATTGTTTGGGTTTTTTTAAAAGTTCATAAGGACTTGAGTTTACAAACTGCAGCGCAGCTGGTATCACACCGGGCAAATGAGTTGGCCTTTCAATTTCCTTATTTTTTTCTGTTTGAAATGTGCTTTCTGCCTCTCCCCCAAACTTAGTTTTAACAGTGTCTGTTAACCAGAAGCTGACAGGCCAGGAAAAGAGGATGCTGCCTGGAGGGTACACGGTTTGGTTTGAACAGTGGAAGTGTGAGGAACTAGTGACATTAAAATGTTGGAACTCTGAAGGTGATGTGCAGGAGAGTGGAAAGGATAAAGACTAAGCACAGCCTGGGTGAAGTTATGGGATTGTGTTGGGTGCATGTATGTTTGATTAGTCTGTATTGTCACTGCAGAACAGGTAATTGCCAGTTTTGATTTGCACGTGTATGCTAAGCTATGTCTTCTTAATTTAGATTTAGAATGTTTTTGAGCTTGTGCTGAAATTTGGACAGTAGGAATGGAAAGCGGGCTGAGACCTCTCAAGTATCGTATATGTGTGCTTTTAGGGCAAGAGTATTTGTGAGTATTTGTGTCATCAGACTTTGAGCTTTTTAGATAAGATATGGTAGTTCTGGGTGCAAAAAAACCCACTCCTAAAAATGTATTTGTATACCTAAGTTGTTGAAAAATGAGTTCATACTGAGAAACACAGCAGTTGAAACAGTATAGTGGCAGTTCACAGAACTCAGAGGCTTGTATATGTGAGACTGTATTGGTGGCATAGGTGACACATGTAAATAACCATCTAATTGGTTTGGGACAGAATTCATGAGAGGATTTATCATTGACAGGTTATATGTAGAGCTTTTTTCTGGAATAGCAACAAATGAAAGTCACTTTTTCTTTGCTTGCAGTGGGGACATACGTAAGAGTTTTGACAAAGGATGTGTTTTCTGTGATGTAGCTGCTGTAGAGTAATTGAATATCTTGCGTTTTGTGTGTGTCACTAAGAATCATAATAGTAAGAGTTCTTGTAGGAGATGGAAATATATTCTTCTTTAGTGCTTTATTAAAGACAGTGTTCCCTTAAGTTCAATCTTTAAAGTACTGTTTTTGGAGAGGGTAAACACTACTATATGGAGTTTTCTTTAATATTTTCTTGTGTATTCTTCTTTAAGATGATGAAGACCTTTGTAAACCATTGACTGAGACATAACTCTGTTTTCTAGGGGTGGGGTTTAGGTGTCCCTGATTGGTGGAGACTATCTGACTTGTTCCCATTGTGGATGATCTTGACAGTGAATCTACTCAGCCATGTCCTACAGTGTGGGTTTTGGGGATCCTAATCAACTAGCCCAACGCATAACTTCTAACATCCAGAAGATCACACAATGTTGTAAGTTACATTTTTTAATATTCTATATATAACTTTAATCATGGGGTGCTCTCCTGTTTAAGGTTAGTTTCTTGGATTCATTCATGGAAATTCAAACTTTGCCTGTTCAGGTTTGTGGCACTCCACACAGCACATCCATTCTTTCATGTGTATGGTTAACTGTGATCTATCCTGGGGAAGTATAGTTTCACTTTGTATTCACCAAATGAATAAATAATTAGGTTAAGTAATAATAATAATAAGCCAGTTTTGGCCTGGCCAGTTGTATGGCATCTTAAGATGGTGGTTTGAGAAGTTTGCTGAATAAGGATTGCATCAAATATTTGCTGGAGCTTGAATTGTTTAGCTGGGACAGAAGCTGTGGCCTTGCAGCTTGCCCTTGAAAGTACATATTAGATATGTAAATAAGATTGTGCAAGTTTTATTATACTTGTACTTAGATTCATGCCACCTAATTTTTTTTAGCCACCTAACTGGGATCTTGAGGTAAGTTAGGCTGTTGGAGTTTTCTGTCTTGTTCCATTTTCCTTCACTTTCCAATATGTTTTTAATATAAACTCCAAATCTGATAATTTAAGTATGTGATTTTTTTATTAAACCTTTGATCTTTGTTTTGCCAGATAAGTGTCAGGAGTTGGCATTTGTAGCACAGACTAATGGCACAGATTGGGCTTTCACATTTTTTTTTCCAGTTCTATTTTGTATTTTCTTCCAGAAAGAATTTTTTTAAATCTTAACAGACAGGAAGAAAAAATTACAATTTTGCCTTACTAAAATTTTCCATACATCAAGGTTATATTTCCTCAACCTAAAATTAACAATCTGGCTCTGTAAAAGCCGTCATGCTTTATTTCTAAAATCTGCTCAGTGAATCCACTCAGTGTTATGGCTTCCAACTTGGTCTTCTAGAGATACCTGCCAACTGGTGACAGACACTGAGGCTCCAAGATGCAAAAACAGTACAAATATCTCAGTAAAGTGAAATCGATGTTTGAAACTGAAGCATTGCAAAGACAGTTGCTGAACATAGTTAATAATGTTATGCTGGACTCAGAGAGTCCTTAGTCTCATCCTGTGTTTTCCATCTCCTCTCTTGCTTCTGCTGTCTCTCCCCTCCCCTAGTGACAAGCAAGGTATGCTAAAAGGAAGCTGCCCAGGCTTAGACAGAAAGAGATGTGCCATAGGGGTTACCAGCATTCCTTCTCTCTCTTCCTAAAGTCTGAACTATGGGCAAGTGCTTCTGCTATTCCAACTCCATGTCTTTTATCCCTACTGATGCATGGCCTCAGAAACGGGGAGTTTTGCCTTCAAAAGCACCAGCTGAGCACCTACCAGTCCTAGAGAAGTTTCCCCTGCTTTTCTGTAGATCTGACTAAACAGTAACCGCTGAGTTACTCTCTAACTCTGTTCTTCTCTGGTAGATTTTACAAGGATCTGGATCCTATGGTCATGCTGAACATGTTTCCTGGATTGGTCTTGCTAAGGGCTTATGTACACTTTTCTGTCTATTCTGTTCCTAAAGCTATTCCAACAGCTTTCTGTTGGAATGTATGAGCTGCAGGAACGTCCAGGTCCAATGGGGAGAAACCTGGAAGCTTAGGGGCCTGCAGAACTGAGCAGCTGCTGAGCAGGTAGCTCTTCAATGGAAATGCAGGATCTTGGTTAGGGAGGAAGGAAAGGAGGGAGAGAGAAATAGGAATCTTGACCTGAAATCCAGGTTTTTCCTTCTAAGCAATTGATTTTGCACTTCTGTCCAGAAATGCTTAGCATTTGAGAGATGTGGCAACACATTTGAAATCTTCCTGGTTAACCTGAAGTTGTGTAGATATTCTGGTTTTCAGAGTGAGATTAATGGAGTAAGAGAGTTTTGTTTCAGGTTACCAAACCATTTCAGGAGGTCCATCAAAACTAATTCATACTTCTGCTAGCATTCAAGCAAATTGTGAATACTACAAGGGAGATATACATGAGATAAAGATTAATGGAAAGGAATCTGTCTTTTCCAGACAGAAACTGGCCCTTTAATGTGGGAGAGAACTTCCTGCGTTAGACAACACTATGCTGCCGAGATTTCATAATACACCAGAGTGTTGTGGGAAGTAGCATTCGTCAGTACAATCTACTGCAGCACTTTTCAAGGTTGAATTATCACACACGGCCCCTCCAGATAATAAATTTTTCTTGTTTAACTGTTTTGAATGTGTCATACATAGACAAGATGAAAAACACTTATATTAAATACCTCATATTTCATAATGCATCCACATGAAACCGCTGTTGTATTAATACTTGTGATCCTTACCTCCCTTCTTACCTAGTTAATGTAGCCCACTCTTACTGATTGACCAGCAAAGCTCATCTTTCTGCTGGTTTAGCACACTGCTTCTATAATTAAATCAGCTGCCAAGACTGTATTCTCTTTGCATTGGGTCGTCCTGTGATAATAAAGAGGACCTGTGTTTGGATCAGGTTAGCAACTGGTTTAGCTTAGTACTTTAACTTTTACCTTTAAGAACAGATTTTATTGATCTGTTGATACTATTTTAAGCTGTGTTAAGAGTTGTAAATTGCTTCTGCCCTCCCTGAACCCCTGGTAAATGCTATTGGTAGTGGGCTGTTTCGAGGAGAGGGTGGCTTATTTTTAGGACCCTGAAGATAGAATTGAGCAGGCTACTTCGAAGCTGCCTACAACACTGTCTGCACTCTGAGCTGTCTTGGAAACTTATTCTGGGAGAGCACCTCTATGTCAGTTGGATCCCAAATGCCAGATCATCCTGTGAAAAAAAGGTCCTTTCTAAACAAGGATGCTCTGTTTTGCGTTTCTGCAGAAACAAGTGATTGTAACATCCCTTAGCAACATCTAGGGAATGGAGTCTACTTTTCTTGGCTAGAAACTCCTGTATTATCAGTGACATCCCCGAGCTCAGGTTCAGGGAACTAGTCTGTGGAACGTTTCTCCATGTCATTTGTTAAAACTGTTTCACTTAGCAGCTGGAATTGCAGAAGTTAAGGCTCTTAATATCTAATGTAGAGTAGCAGGCCTCAGGCAGGAGGAGAGTTGGGCTCTCAGACTCACTCTTAGCATTTTAGAGAATCCATGTGACTCTCTTTGTGCTGTAAAATCTGGTGAGCCTTAATCATGTGTGCTTGAATGAGCTGTAGTGTTGCATGCTGAACCTTGTGAGCAGCGATGCCCGAGAGCCTGTCTTGCAGGTTTATTTTCGGTCTGTGTTCACAGTGACAAGAAGCAGAACTGCAAGCAGCTAGGGAAACTTCAGATGTAAACCATAAGAACCAGAGAAGTGTATGATGAGCTTTGGTACCTCTTAGAAACAGGTAGCTGCTAAATTTCTGTGTTACTAGAACACAATTTCCGATTAAGACTTCAGAGGCTGGAATCTGGTCCCAAGTAACTGTAATTCTCATTTCAGGACTATCTTAGATCATGAAATCATTATGACACACATTGCTTTGGAATTTCGAAATATGAATTTAAAGGTGGTTCAGGTTTTTCCCTAACTTTCTGAATACAGAGAACAGATTATAAGGATTTACACTTTTTGTTTAAAAAGATGTTCTCAAGGGGGGAGAAATGGGATTTTCATTCATCACATTTTCCAAGGTTGTAAGAGTAGGAAGGATACGGTTAGAGGAGTGGGGGCCTCTTCTCAGCTGGAAAGATTTGACTCATGTCTCTGACAGGAACTGTGCAAGAAGAAGTAGCCAGCCATGGTTTTTGCTCCCCCACATACTTGTCAAGTCTCACTCCTATGTATGGGCCATTGAGGAAGCAGACTTGCATGATTTTATTTTGCTTTGCTCATAGTATTTTCTTTGTAGCTACCAGATATGTCACTCTGTGCAATCACAAAAGAAAAGCAGGAATGACACGGACGCTAGATAGATAAATGTCATGTCTCCACTGACATCTTTAGTTGGACTTTCAGAGCTCTTGGTTTGAAGGAATTCTAGAATAACGTCTTTTGCTTTGGAACACAGAACAAAGCCTGGTGTTTAGATAAGTACACAAAGTCTTTGAATTTTGGGGAATTTCTTGTTTGGAAACTGTAATCAAAGAGTTATAGAACCTCCACTAACTGAAAGAAGGCATTCACATGCACTCCCTACCTCTCCCTTCTCATCTTCTCCAGTCTATAAAGGTCTTGGCAGGATTTTGTGCAGTGCTAGTTGCTGGGTCACTAAGAATGGCGTAATCTACCCTTGCTCGGTATTGGCAAGGTCACTGATAATGTGTTTGACTTGGTCATGCCCACTAAAAATCAGCCCAGCTGGAGAAACACATGCTCTGCATACTGCAAGATAATAAAAAAAAATATAATTTGGTCACAATCCAAATATGGCTAGAGGGAGTCTGTGGGGCTTTGAGAGATTCTTTGTCATAAAGATTATCTTTCTGCTGACTTTCTCTTCCTGAAGGTAGCACAAACATCAATTCATATAGAGCACATGCCCAGAAGGTTAACTTCAGGCAGCAGAGATCATAAGCACACACAAAATCCTGAATATTAGTTTTGAATATGTGCCTTTTTGTTGCGGTTTAAGCCTGGTAGGTAGTGAAAATATTCAGCTAAACCAGGCTGAAACATTCATGGAAGACTCTGTCTGCCACTGTGTTTGTAACACCAGCAGATTTGCATGATTATTCCTTAGCTAGAGGAGGATACAGATGGTCAGGTGAAAAGTGAATGAAATCACTGAGGTGTTGAAATCGAAGCTTGTATGAAAACAAGAAAAAATTCTCTTTTGGCTATATTTAAAGCGTGTTTTTGTGCAAGTGTGGTTTTAAAGTAAATAAAGTAGAGTTTGCTGTGACTTTACTTGACGATATAGTCAGAAATTTCCAGTTACCTGCAGTTAACCAGAATTTAACTGTAGGAATACACCAGTAGGAACACTTTAGTTTTTAATATTGTTTCTGTTATCAGGAAGGTGTCTTGGTTTTAGGATGAACTGTCATCAAAACCTGGAAAAGTCTGGTTATTTAGGAGTTTTAAGCATCCATTATGGTCCTCTACATCCCATTTTGTGGGCTTTTTCAAGGCTGAGGAATCAAGCTTGAATCTGATATATTCAAATCATAGCCTGAATATGGAGGATAACAGGAGGAGGAATTCAGATAGTTTGGATCTTTCTAAATGCTTGTCTTTGTGCAGTGAGGTGACGTTATAGAAACTATAGTTGTTTTAGAAATAAACTATTTCTGAAAACTTGAAGCATGAATTATTTGCATGCTGTTCCTAAAGGCTTAGTTCTTTGTAAAGCAGAATATATATTTAAGGTAGTATGCCTCACAGATTTCTTTTTGAATCTGGAGAGTTTAGTTAATGTTTTTCTGTATTTTGTCCTGTTTGTTAAAAATATTTTGGTTCTGTGGATAATAACATAGGAAACAATGTCATAGGTGAGTGACGTTGCACAAGAGGGACAAGTGAAAAATGTGTTTTCCGTATACACCCCAGAGGGCTATTATGTGCAGAAAAGGCAAATTTTTTCCCTTTTCTATACTGGTTTGCATTACCTTAGTTCACTAGTCTGGGTGACAAAAGAGCCCTGTAAATTAAACCCTTTAGTTTGGAAGTGATGTAAATAACAGTTGTAAAACCCCTGTGCAATTTACAAATGGTAAGGCATTCACAATTTTGTCTGTAGCTGTTGCTTTGGATTGAGTATAAATGGACTCAACCTAGACAATTTCAGAACAGTCTGCATTTGCAGCAGAGAGGGGAAGGGATGTGGCCAGAGCCCTCTTGCTCCTTCCTGTCTCTAGAGAGTTACATTTCAGAGTCTTTCTATGGTTTATAAAATACATATTCCTATTCAGTTCTGTTGGATTTTCCCACTTGTGGACAAAAAGGCAAATTACTTAAATGACAATTACTGACATTTGTAGAGACATTATTCCACTTATGTGAGCTCTTGGACTTGGGGGTGCTTTTGAATAAACTGGGGTCTTTTGACTGGTGTCCTAGATTTGATTTAACCATTTGGTTAAAGCAGGACTACCGAGGTGTACAGCACTGTGGTTTTGTGATTTATTTCAAATGCTAGTGTACTACACAGGTAGCTTTGAAGAGGTACTTACATGGAAAACTTCAATCTCCTGAATTTACTGCAACTATATTAGGTTGCTATGTGTATAAAAGATTGATCCAGGAAAGTTTTCTGCAGTATCTGTCTGTCTTTAATCCAGTACCCTCAGTTGAAGTGCAGAGGGAAAACACATTCAGTTGGATTTGAATAAATTAAGTCGTTTGTCCCCAGGCAAAAGCTGTTTGAACTGGGGTTGTTTTTGCAAATAATTCGTCTATTCCAATAACCTCCTCTAAAGTGACCCTAAGGTTTATTAGATTCCACACAACTTAATCTGGAATTGGATGTGCTCCTTAATGACTCACTTGTTCAGCTGGAAACAAGGAGATTTCTTCACAGTTACTCAACTGTGTGCAGCACATGTAAGGTCTGTGAAGCATTTCTGAAGGTGACTCTGCTGGTGATGTATATGCTGCTCATTTGCTATATGAAGCCGTAGCTGAGCCTGAGCCCTGTGTGGAGCAGACTTTCCTTTCGATGCGCACAAGTGAATGCTTTGCTCTTTCTGCTCGTTCTGCTTGCACTCAGGAGCTAGGGAAGGGGACTGAAAATAGATGTATTTTTCAGTAAAAGATGGTGGGGTGGAGGGGACCCTCACCATTACAGTTAATATTCAGGAGCACCTGTAACTGCTGATTGCAAGTGCTGGCTGTTCCTTTTTCCTGTGACAGGTCCCAAGCCTGTCAGTTCTGTAAGTAGGTTTCATTGTTCTCGCCCTGCCTGCTTGTCTGGTTCTTGTGCTCTGCAGTACATTGCTTCAGTATTTGTTGCTTCTGTTGCTGCTGGTGTTTTTTCCAAGCACACCCAACTGGTGCCGCATTTCCTGCGGAAGCCTGAAACTGAAACCTCGGCTTTATGAAACCGGGCCATGCGGTAGGTCTGCCTTGGACTCTATCACTGGAGGAAACTAGAGTCTTGCGTGATCCATGTGAGAAGTGATGTTCCAGGCTGCAAAGGGGTAATAAACAGCACTTATTAAACATGGGGGATTTTCCCCCAATTTCATTCTTCTGTGTTGTCTTCTTTTTAGGACTCTGCTGGCTGGATTAGAATCATGACAGTTATGCGTTGATTCACGTCACTGTCTCCAACTGTATAGCTGCAACAGGCTTGGTCATGGCCACTTGAGGGTTTAAAGTTTGGTTTTCCAAACATTAAATTCACTGGAGGTTGAGATTGGAAAACTGCTGAATGGAGGTCACCTAGGAAAGCTTCTCTCCTTTAGCTAGAGTTACTGCTATGTGTTCAAAAATAAGACCACCCCTCAGTTTCCCTTGTCTTATGCTAGGGATGTACTTGGATACTTCTGAGCCTTGCCAGAAAAGGTGGGTGACCTATAGTCTGCTCTTCTATTTCCTCCTCTTATTTTTTTGCCTTTCAAACAAGAGGATTTTACACAATGGTTAGGTTTTGGAGGTTTTTTTACCTTTTCTTCCGCATGGTACAGGCTGTACAGTGATTACTAATTCTCAGTTGGGGATAACCTTATTGCTCCTGTGTTCTTAGAGGCAATAAGCTTTTAATGCTTTGGTTTTCATTGTATTTATTTATCTTTATTTTAAATTTAAAACTTCGTGTCTTTAAACATTTCCATGTTCAAGGAGCAGAACTATGGATTTACTTGTTAATGGAACAGCTGTGCAGAGGATCTGAGCAACAAGGGAAGATGAGGAAAAGATGAAACAGTCTTCTTTCCCAGCCAACTAAAAGCCAGCTGTTAATCAAGGATAGTAGAGTGTGTGAAATATAGAATCACAGAATATCCTGAATTGGAAGAAACCCCTAAGGACCAGGACCAGCCAAGTCAGAGCCTGTGACTGAGTGCATCATCCAGATGCTTCTTGAACTCAGTCAGGCCCAGTGCTGTGACCACTTCCCTGGGGAGCTTGTTCCAGTGCCCCTCTCAGTACAGAATCTCTTCCTAATATCTAACCTAAACCTCCCCTGTCGCAGCTTCATGCTGTTCCCTGGGGTTCTATTGCTGGTCACCAAAGATAAGAAATCAGCCATTTTTATTTATGAAAAATAATAGTATGTATTGCCAATCTGGCAGGAATATGTTTCTTACATACTCCCCTGCTTGTTAAAAAATGTCAGTATTTCCACTGTAGCTGTAACTCATGTAGAGAAAATGAGCCTTTTTATATGAGACAGCATTACTGTTTTTTTCTGTGCCCTTTTATTTTTTGTTTTAACTAGAGGGAGAGCTGCCACTGACAAGAAATGGAACCACTGTTTGGATTAGTAAAAGTAAACATGAGCTGATTCTTAAATAATTTTCTCTGTAGGAATTCAGGTTAGGTCTTAATTGTTTCTCTGGCTCATCATTAACCATGTCTGACCTGTTCTTGAGCATGTGACCAGACTGAGAGTAGCTGAGCAGCTTTCATCATTTGATAGTTATGTGTTATGAGGTCTAGATCAGGAATGCCGCAAAGACAAGTGGAAAGTCTTTTTACTAATGTGGCATTGCTTCTTTCTAGTACAAGACACATTTTCAGGTGGAAAAAGTGAGATTATTTTCTTTTGCATCTGAGACAGCAGTTTCTTGGGGGAAATGCATTTTTGCTAGTGTGTTGTCATGCTCCCTGCTTCCTGCACTGCCCAATTCCCAGGGTGAGCCAGCCTCCTGCCCTGGCTCATTGCCAGCCCAGCGCTGACAAGGTGCTGTTGGTTCAGGGTTGCCCCATGAGCCCTGAAAGAGCAGTTGATTTTCATTATATGCAAACAGCCAGCCTGAACTTCAGTGTAGAAGTGGTTGCAGGAGTTAGCATGCCTCACATGGAGGCTGTTGCCATATCCTGCTGACTCTGGTGAAGAACACAGGCAGTGTGTGCCGTTCTGCAGCTCCCGAGCAAAGTCCAGTGGATAGCTCTATGTACCCAAGCAATCTGAGTTAAAGTGTCAGACTTTGCACTGAAATGGATTAAAATCATGCTCAGGACCAAATCAGGCTCTGCTGCAGGATTGGTAATGCTCAGAAGGGGACACCTCTGGTAGTTGTATTAGTCCTGTCTTTCAGAGCTCCTGGGGAGGCTGGAAAAATTGTGAAGTGGGGAAAGGAAAACCATAAAGTGAGGTAACCAAGGAACCTGTCAAAACTGTGCTCTGATCTTTGGTCCCTGGCTGTTGCCAGTATGTTTGCTCTCTGTTTCCAGTGTCAAGATGCTGTCCCTGCTTGTTTCCCAAATGGGCCTGTGGAAGGAGCCAGCAGAGATGGTTCTACAGCCTAACCTTCAGGAGGAGAGGCTGAGAGTGCCTTGTTTTTCCCTTGGGGAAAGGAAGGCATAGAGACTTCTATTTAAGAAGTTTCAAGGTGACTTCTTGCTTTGATTCAAATTCTATCTGGAGCCAAATCCAGCTGGCGACCGGTCACCAGCAGTGTTCCCCAGGGCTCGGTGTTGGGACCAGTTCTGTTCAACGTCTTCTTAGATGATCTAGACGAGGGGATTGAATGCACCCTCAGTAAGTTTGCAGATGACACCAAATTGGGTGGGAGTGTCAATCTGCTGGAGGGTAGGAAGGCCCTGCAGAGGGATCTGGACAGGCTGGATTGTTGGGCTGGGGCCAACAATATGACGTTCAACAAGGCCAAATGCCGGGTCGTGCACTTTGGTCGCAACAACCCCAGTCAACGTTATAGGCTTGGGCAGGAGTGGCTGGAGAGCAGCCTGGCGGAAAGGGACCTGGGGGTGTTAGTTGACAGCCGCCTAAACATGAGCCAGCAGTGTGGCCAGAGGGTCAATGGNGACCTTATTGCTCTCTACAACTACCTGAAAGGAGGTTGCAGTGAGGTGGGGGTTTGTCTCTTCTCCCCAGTAACAGGCGAGAGAACTCGAGGTAATGGCCTCAAGTTGCGCCAGGGAAAATTTAGGTTAGATATTAGGAAGAACTTCTTTACTGAGAGAGTCATCAAGCACTGGAACAGTCTACCCAGGGAGGTGGTTGAGTCCCCATCTCTTGAGGTGTTTAAAAGACGGGTAGATGCAGTGCTTGAGGACATGGTCTAAGGGTAGACTTGGTGGCGGTAGGTTAATGGTTGGACTGGATGATCTTAGGGGTCAATTCCAGCCTTAAAAATTCTATGATTCTATGATATGTGAGGGGACAAGACACTACCTCCTGATCCAGTGGCAGTGTTTTAAAGCTTATTTAAAGTTTGTTTTATCAGGAAAACTGTGAGTTTATGAGTCTGGATAGACATCTGGGGTTTAGGTGGTTTTGTGATTATATCAGATGTTTGAACAAGTACTAGCTGCAGTAAGAAATTTATAAGAAAACCCCAAGGCACACCAATATTAGACTATCTAAGAAATACTTATTTTTATCCTGTATACGCTCTAGCAGGTGTGTAAGTGTAAAGGATATGTGTAGTATAAAGGATGGACTTCTTTAACTCCTCAACCTACAGGTATGTACTGTAAATTAAGATTTTGGCAAAGTCAGCTTATCTACTTTCTGCATCACATGGGTCCTGACAAATTGATTTTGGCTTCTTTTATGAAGAAAATGACAAGAAAGAAAATTTGACTTGTCAATGCAGTATGTACTTCATATGAACGAAAAGTTGAAATGAGAAATGCCATTTCTTTTGTTGTGAAAGGTTAAGGTGGAAAGGGCTAAATTATGGAAAGCTTGGGAAAATAGGTGTCTGTTCAGTGCTTGGGTTGGCTTTTTTTTTTTTTTTAGTTTGTCCTGTTTAATTTTTACCCTTGAGGATTGAAATTCTGCTGGGGCTTTGCTATTTTGATGCATATTTACAGACTTCCTGGTAAAATGTGTTTTAATTTTGTACTGAATTCTTGAATCACAAGATCCGAACTGGGATGAACTTCCTTCCCTCTGCCTGGAATCGTAGCAGCCGCATCGCTGCCTTTTAATTTCCTCTTCATTATCTAATTGTATTCCGTTTCAGAAGTAGGATAAACATCTGATTAGCTCGGAATGCAAAAACGTTAATAACTACAGGCTTGGTTGGTTTCAGCGGATATGTCGAGCGGGAGAGCCTTTAAAAGAGCACCCCGCACCCTCTCCGTTTGCGGGGAGGTGGCGCGGCTGTAGGTGGCGGTAGGACACCGCGGAGCGTCCCTGTGTGTGTGCCGCACGGCTCTGAGCCGCGGCTGCCGGCGGTGTGTTTATTCTCCCCGCAAAACAGCGTATAGAACACCCGAACGCCTTGGCTCAGCAGTCAGAAGGGAGACTGCTTGGGAGGAAATAGAGGACAATTTGCGTTCAGTTTTACGGGCTGTTGGGGAGAACGCCGGCAGGTGTTATCTGTTTGTTTGCTTTAGAGCAACGTGTTAGGATGAAGGCCAAAGGAAAAGCGGAATTACGGCAGGTCGGTGCTCGCCAGCCCGTGTGCCCCGGTCCGGCGGCCGAGGAGCAGCAGGGAGGGAGGAGGACCCCCATCCGCGGGCCCGAGGCTGAGCTCAGCCCCCCGCTCCCTGGGCTCGGCGGCAGGTGACGACCGTAGTCAAAATTCAAACATTTTCACTTCTGTTTTGCTGCTTTTCACCTCCCTTAAAAAAAAAAGGCTGCGTGAAACCCTTCTTGCAGTGCTGTTCCCCGTCAGTAATTTTTCTTTGGGGGCACCAAGTGTGTCCACTCGGTGCCCCCAAAGACTTCTGCCTTGAGGTGTTTGATTTTCACCTTATGCAAATCTTGGGGACTAACTTTCCCCCTTTTCCATATCTTTGTTTCCTGGGTGTGCACAGAGGGAATTGGCTATAGCAGTCATCGGCATCGTGATGTTATGTAAAGTAATGTAGAAAATCCAGTATCATTTAATTCATCTGAGACTTGCTATGAAACGAAGTTTAGAATTAATGTTATTACTAAAAATAGTTACGAGGAATTGCAGTTTTATATAACAGCTTAATGTAAGTTACGGGTAACTAAAGTTCTGTCTCTTACAGAGCTCTTCCACAGTACATACATATTTTTAAAACGGTTTTCTTTGTTACGTAGAGATGCCTTTTACTGCAGTTGTAACTGCATGTAGGAAAAAAAAAAAACATGCTAATGAAACGAGGAGTACCCATCATGTTTTCTACTGACTGAAATACACCAGTCTGCCTGGGTTGGGCCACCGAAATAGAGGACATATCTGCTCCTAGTTGAGACTAATAAAAATAACTTATTTTGTGTATTTCTTCTTTTGTTTTAGAAGTTATGAGGGTGTTAAGCTGAGGTAAAGCACATTGAGGATATTAATTTTATAGTGTAATAAAGTGCATATCCTTGAAGTGTCTGTCCTTTTTTCTCCTTGCTTTCTCATGTGACAGCAAAATATTTTATGCAGAAAATAAGTCTCAGAAGGTGTGTTATTGCTTTGCAGGACAAAACTAATATATTTTGTGAGATTTACCTAAAAAAACCCAAACACATCCTCAGGTGTCCAAGTTTGAATTGTAATTTTGAGATTTTAAAAGTATGGGATACAAACCACCAGTGATTTTTACGTGCTGTAAGCCCATGAATGCTTTATTGCTGACTCTTACCAGTGCACTGGGTCTGAGATATTCCTGCATGATAATGTCATGGCAGTTGGTAATATGGCTTTCCAAAATAACATATGATTAAGCTAGAATAAGAATTCTGCTGCTTTTTAAAAAAAATTAATATTAAAAGGTATGATTTATACTTGTTGTGGTGAAACTATTAGCTGATCTTTAAATTGCATGTTTCTACCTAGACACTCGAATACATTCTCATCCTTTATAGGAAACCCTGGGCTTTGTCTTTGACTTTGCGAAACCCATCGCTGTTGTTCTGGGACTTCTTAAGTGGAGCCTTTGTAGTGGGTTGAAAAAGTCTTGAGTATCAGTTTCTGTCAGCTTGTATTGCTTGAGAATTGTCAGGCAGAAATGCAGAAAATTATGTGGGAATTGTCTGCACACCACTAAAGTTTCTCTTTGTCTCCACAAACAGCTGCTGAAATACAAAGAATACTATATCAGCTTGGGACACCGCAAGACACGCCTGAGTTGAGGCAACAGCTGTGAGTACTTCACGTGAAATGTGTAGTTTCATTGCATTGCAAACAATCTCCTGGTAGATTATCAGGTGTTTGTTTTTGGGTTTTTTTTTTTTTTTTTGTTGGGCAGAGTGTTTCATCTCACTGAGAAAGGCAAGTATAGAGACATGCTTGAAATGTAAATGTTGTGATGCCCTTCTAAAAATTAATCTTGGAGAGACTTTATAGAGTCAGCTGCTTTGCCCATTTGCATTGCCTGCAGTATCCTTGCGTTTATAAAACCTGTGCTGTATGCCAGCATGGAGTGTGTCCAGAGAAGGGCAACCCCAGCTGGTGAAGGGTCTGGAGAACAAACCTTGTGAGGAGAGGCTGAGGGAGCTGGGTTGGTTAGTCTGGAGAAGAGGAGGCTGAGCAAGATCTTATCGCTGCCTATAATTACCTGAAAGGGGGTTGTAGAGAGGTGGGTGATAGTCTCTTCAGCCAAGTGACAGGTGATAGGACAAGGGGGAATGGCCTCAAGCTGCACCAGGGCAGGTTCAGATTAGATGTCAGGACAAGGTTCTTTACTGAAAGAATTATTGGCATGTGGAACAGCCTGCCCAGGGCAGTGGTTGCGTCACCATCCCTGGATGTATTTAAAAGATGGATAGATGGGGTGCTCAGGGATATGGTTTAGGAGAGAACAGGTACAGTTGGACTCAATCTTAACGGTCTTTTCCAACCTAGTCATTCTGTGTGATTCTGTGAAAAGGAAAGGGGTGGGAACAGAAAACGATGTCACGTTTTTAAAACAAACACCCACACCCCTCCACCCCTCTTCAAATTTACCTGTATAAGTTTCACAAGGTAATGCATATATGGGAGGCAGGGGGGAAGTGGCGTGACAGTGGGGCAGAAGAGAGTGGAGTAACGTCTTAGCGATGAAAGCTGCAGTAAGAAATAATGTTATAGTATAAACATCTGCCAAAAATACTAAAATAGCAAAAGTTTGAAATAAGGCTCCAAGGCAGATGCAGTGCTGTAGTTCAGTCATCTGAAGGTGGACTTTCATTAACATGCCTCTGGCAGAGACAGTCCACTGTCCTCCACTTCTCTGCACAGCCTAGGGAACCAGTATGTTTTTTTCCCATTAAACTTCTTTACCAAGTTAATCTCTGCATCATAAATGCATGCAAGTGACATGCTGTGCTAACCCCGTGGGTGAGAAAGTTGGCAACCTTCAGTGTGGTTAGTGCTACACTGTGGCTGTTGAAGAGGAGGAGGAGTTGTGTGTTAGACCGAAGGCATCACATTCATTTTATGTGATCAGCTGAGTTTCTTTATAATAGCCTGAGTCCAGGGCCCTTCTCGTTAGCCAGGTACAATCCACAGTGGATGTCCTACCGGAGACTGTGAATAGCTAAAGATCAACATAGATTATGTAATAACCAGACAGGATCTAGGCATAAATTCACAGCTAAAATGGATAGAAGCTGTTATGAACCGCCTGAGGTTCCAGCCCCTTTCTGAAGGTGATGTATTTGGTAAGATTCCTGGCATCTGTCCTTTTTTTCACTTGTATGGACATTGGGCATGTCTTTTCATGTTGGTATGGATCTGAAGGGTTATTCGGTTATTTTAAATATTGATGTTTATTGTTTGCTAATAGCTTTCCAGATAAAACCTTTTTATATACCTCTGTGTGTGTGTGAGCGCGAGATATAAAAGCAGGTAAAGAATTGGAGTTGCGTGAAAATTGGTAGAAGAGTATTTGATAAAATCAGAAGCAAAGAGTCAAAAAACCCAAAATAGCAATGCTGCTGAAGAGGAGGCTTATTTTTTATAAGCATTGTTAAAGCTATGGGTAAATAATAAAGTTTTCAGCTAAGTTCACAGCCATTTTATCATGGGATAGTATAGATCACTTCAGATAAGCTTCCCTTTAACTATCAGGAATTGACATTTCATGAACTAGGGAAATGTATAGATATTTGCAATAACTAGAAACCTATTGCTGCACCCTAGGAAAATAGAAGAAAGTAAAAATATATACCTGTAAAAGGGAAAAAAAGGTGAGTAATAAGATACTGTGAGGAACATGCACACCTTCAGCATCTGTCCTGCCTCGAATCCATGGTGTTTGTTACGCCTTTAGAGTGAAAATCAGAATAAAGATGGCTTCTTGCACTTTAGGCAAGCTGCTTCTCTGGGAATTGATGGACTTCAAAGTAACACACTGGTCTCTAATAAAACTCTGCATTTGGTTTTAGACAACAGAAGCAGCAGTACACCAACCAGCTTGCCAAAGAAACTGACAAATACATTAAAGAGTTTGGATCTTTGCCTGCAACAAGTGAACAGGTATAAAACCAAAGAGCATGTTGTGTTGACAATCATGTTGGCTCATGTGGAGTACTCGAGTGACTTCAGTTCTGCATGCCTATTTTTATGCTCTTCACTAGGCTTTCAAAGCACTGTTTACTTAACTCATTTGCACAACAGGGACATTCACAGTGTAAGAATTTTTTGTTGCAGTCCAGACTTGTTCTCAAGTTGATTTACTTTATCAGGAATGAGGTAGTTTGACTAAAGTGGTAGGGATAAAGGCAGCACGCTGTGCCTGTGATTGCAAGTAGTCAGGCACTTTGTAATCAGTTGTAGTGATGCTACATCTGACTCCGCAGACACTCTGACTGCTTCCAAGGTCAAGGAATTGTGTGCCAAAATGGCTTGTAGGCCAGGGAGCAGTTCTATTTACCCACTGTCCAGATAATTTGATTGTGCACAGTAGGTTTGATCTACATCATTCAGATAAGGAAATATACTTACGTCTTGTCCACAGGCTTTAACTTTCTTAAAAGGAATGGACAGGGCCTGTTACTAAAAACTTGTGCAGTCCTTAAACTGCTTCTTTTCCAGGTCTGTGTAAAATCTCATCAGGATGTGAAAAGTCAAGTGCCTGTTGTCATTAGCACACTCCTGTCTGCCATCCTGTGGTTTCCTGTCCTAGTGAAATCTGTTGCTTAAATAAGGGAAAAACTACAGGATCCCGGAAAATGTGGGTTCAGGTTATTGTCATTCCAGCAAACTTGCCTGGTCTGTCTTTGGTTACCAAGGAGCCTTTAGGAAAGTTAATTGTCCTGAAACACAGAATTCAAGTGGTAGGCCAAGGTCTAGTGTTGCTCATCTGGTCACATTGTAAACTTCTAATAGAAGTATTAAAACTTGGTCTTGTCAGTGAGATGTTTTACTGTTTAATTTTAGTCCTTTTATCGTGAATATCTTCATCAAAGCTTCTTCCCAATGAAATGGGCAAATAACAGATTGATGAATGGCTAATTATAGCCTCTCAGAAATTTGGAAGGAAAAGTTAATGTAATGTATATATTTAAGGAAGTATGGTGGAGACTGTCCTGAGTGCCCTGCATTCCTCTTGCCTCACCTACATCTTAAAAAAAAGAAAAAAAAAAAAAGCAAGCCAGACAGTTTACAACAGGTGTTTTTGAAGAAATTCTTGAGCATTTAGGGAAGGATGCGAGCCCACCTCTGGCTGCTGCTCAGTATGTATTTCTAGCATTTATGTAAAATAACATGTGAGGTTTCCTGGTTTTTATTTTCTGCACCTTTACCTCTTCACCCTAGTCACCTTTGCATATTTTAGTATTCATTGCATTAAAATATTTAAACAGTAGGTTTTATAATCAGCATAATAATGAAGGTAAAAGTTTTCTTGTCCCTGCCCAATTCTCATTCCAAGCTGTTAAATGAAAATAAATACAGTGGTTTCTTTCTTAAATTGTGCAGTTATGTGATGCAGAGTGAAGGAAGGTTATTCCATGAAGTAGCAAATGCTTCAGTGGACAACCTTCCCTCACACTTAGAAAAAAAATGAGTATATGCCTTAGCATTGAGCAGTCTGGAAATGCCTGAGCCTTGAAAAGCCAGAGCTCATTTGACTTGGTAAAACTTTTTCTCCTATAGCGTCAAAGAAAAATACAGAAAGACCGTCTTGTGGGGGAGTTCACCACAGCACTAACAAATTTCCAAAGACTCCAAAGGCAAGCTGCAGAGAAAGAAAAAGACTTTGTAGCCAGAGTAAGAGCCAGCTCAAGGGTATCTGTAAGTATTGGAAAATGTGCCATTATACTCTGTTGACGGTGGTGGTGGTGGTGTTTGAATTCAAACTTGCCTCACAATGTTATTTACAAACGCTTATATCTGTCTCCAAATACTGAAAAACATGTGTTGTATGATTATAAGTATAAAATTATAAGCTTTCTTTGCTCACTTTCATGTATAGCTGAATTAACAGTTCATTTTATAGTAAAGACTGGATTAAGTTTTAAACCCTCCCCACCCCCCCAAGAACTGTTATTTTTTCCTTGCCTTTGTCACACAGAGCCATGAACTGCCCCTGGGTTCACGCTGTAATCTTGCAAAAGCAATTTTATTAGATTTTTTTGCTGTACCTTTAGATATCAACATTTTTTTTTCCTACAGGGAGGAAGAATCAGTTGCCAGATTTCTGAGCAGTATTTAAGTGGAGAAGTGCTAAGGAGCTTGAGATGTTGAGCTTTCCTTGTTAGCATATCAGCGCTGCTTTTTCACTTGGTGTCAGATGTTGCTGTACTTGTAAATTTTAGCAGGCAGTTACTGAGCTGAATGGTTTTGCTTGTGTTTCAGCTGTACACATGCATAAAGCAAAATCAGAATGAGAATATGTTCTATCATGTTTCAGTTTGAAGTTGACTTAATATAAATGTTGCACTATTGACTCATTATAGAAACACTGACAGTGCTCCTTTCAGAGCCCTAATCTTTTATTTATGTTTTATATACACTGATGATGTAGGGTGGTGCTCCTGATGATGGCTACAAAGAAGGAACACTTGTCTCTTGGGACAGGTAGGCTGAAGTCTTAACCTAGCTCAGAATAATAAATGACCTGCAGGGAAGCCAGCCGCTGATTTGTTTTTTCTTTTTTACCTTTTTCTTTCTTTTGTTTTTCCATTTTTTTCTGATCAGTTGTTGTTTTCTGGGGGGAGTTGAGAACAGGTTGTTCATTTAGGCTTTCTTCCATAGAGTAGAGGAGAGGCTTTGTTGGGATAGGTGGGAAGGAAAAGTAGCAGTTTGCACATCTCCCTTCTTTTTACCCATGCTTTGTTCATCTACTTAAGCTTCCCTAAGCCTGTATTTGGGATTCCTGAGACCCAAATTTAGGTAAGCAGAGTCCAGTCTGTGAATAGAGTAAAACTTAGGTTGTGATAAGAGCCTAGTATTTACTTGGATATCTCATTCCTTTCATACTCTCCAAGATCTGCTTCTCAGGCTCAGATTCTGTTTTCTTGGCAAGCTTGCTTTTGCCTCAGATGGGTATAAACACTGAAGTTCATAAATCAGAAGAAACTTTGCCTTTGTATTCATACTTGTAATTTCCAATCAGCTAGCTCAATGCTATCTACTTGACTGTTGTTTTATTCTTCTGGGTTATTTCTCACTATGCCTGTTCCTTTCTGGATTATTTTGTCGTTGTTTGGTAGTCAACCCCAAGCACAAGTGCAAGATGATGAAATTACAGAAGATGACCTCCGTCTTATTGAGGAGAGAGAGTCATCTATTAGGCAGCTTGAGGTAAATACAAGTGGTTTCCCAGCAGAATATGCTTTTAACATTTCCAAAGAAAAAACATTGCATACTGGTATGAGCATTATTTGCAGACATTAATCTTGAGGGGTGAGGGTTAGGATTTATTTGTGGGTGTGGGTCTTTTCCTTCAAAACAACAAATTAGATGTGAAATGTGCACTAGAAATCTACTGCATGAAAGCCAGCTTTTGACACTGTGTTTAAACTCAGTGGTTCATCTATGGAACAAGAGACTCCTCATGTGATTGCAAGAAAAACTACATACTGCTTTTTTTCCAACAGAATTGTCATTCTATATCACCTTTTTAATAGTGACTATAATTGAATCAGAATTCAAGGTATTTCCAACATATAGTTCAACATTTTTTGTTTGCTTTGAACACTTCTGAAAATACAGAGATACTGTATTTCATTCAAACATTGGTAACTTGTCAGTAAGTTTAAAAACTTTAAAATGAGATGTAAACTACACAAAAAATGTCGTGTGGATGAAATACTGACATGAAGAGACCTCTGTGAAGACAAAATGAAATTTTCCATCCAGTCTTGAATTCACATCTCTGCCACTGACAAGNATATATATATACACATATATAATTCTTCAATATTTTCTCCCCTACCACTCAAACATTAAGATGCTGTGAACCAAATGTGTCAGTCACTAATTAAGAAGAGGCCGTATGTGCAGTGGTAACCTGGTAATAGGATAAAGGTGCATATAGGTGCAATAGCCTGGTCATATTATAGAGGTAATTTCTATAAACTGTGCTGGTTATGAAATTAGGGGGTGTTTAATTTAACAGGTATACTAAAACTAGTACAAAATACTTCTGCGCCTGCTTTTAGTAATTTGGGTTTAATGGGTACCTTTTAAGCAAAGTTGGAATGAGCCTTTCCCTTCAGTTATGCTAGTGTGTAGACAAGCCATCAACAACGAGAGATCCCATTTGTGATGTGAAGTACCCATATTGTACCCATATTATGCACATACCCATAATCAGTTTGTTAGATTATAATAAACTTTGTCTTGTAGTACCAAAAAAAAAAGCCTTCCAAATAATTGTAACAAGGTCTGTAAAGAGTCGTGGATGCGTATTTGGGAGGAGGAGCAGTATTAATGTGATGATTATTTTCTTGCAGGCTGATATTATGGACATCAATGAAATTTTTAAAGATCTAGGAATGATGATTCATGAACAGGGTGATGTGATAGGTAAGTCCAATTCCAGTATTCTCTGAAAAAAAAGTTTTACTTTGTTTCTTTGGAAATCAGCAACATAGAACTTCCTTTTGCTGGAAAAAAAACTTTAATTAAATGTTATTCAAAGTGAGAACATGACTGTCAAACATATTCAGGAATTCTTTGGTTAGACTAAAATAAGTCCTCTGTGCTTATAACATTTTTATTTTACAACACATTTATAACTATGAAGCTGCAACAGGAGAGGTTTAGGTTGGATGAGAGGTTCTGTACTGAGAGGGTGTTTGGGCCCTGGAACAGGCTCCCTGGGGTAGACGTGACAACACCGAGCTTGGCTGAGGTCAAGAAGTGTTTTGCACTCAGTTCCATGCTCTGACTTGGCTGGTCCTGTGTGGAGCCAGGAGTTGGATTTGATGATCCTTATGGGTCACTTCTAACTCAGGAGATCCCACGGTTCTATGAATGTGAGTGTCAGTGCTAAAGGAAATCAGGTGCAGCCTAATAATGGATGAGGAGACTGGGAATACATTAAGAAAACATGTTTAAAATGTAATTGATGACATTGTATAGTTTTAAATGTGTGTAAAATGTGGTTTTTTTTAACTGTTTATATGTAAAAGTGGAATTTGTGTGGGGAGTTTTACTCCATTCACTAGTGATCTAAATGTGCAGATTCAGCAAAGGATCCTGCTTTACCCTCCATGCAAACAGATTTATTCTTTTAATGAAATGTAATTGGAAAATGCATTTTCTGAGACTTCTGCTAAGCCATGCTGTTGTCTGTCCAGTATGCATTTGCAGGGCTTTTACTGTCGCCTTAGCCCATAATGTGTTCTTATTTTTACAGGAAGTAAAAAATAAATCTGTGTCACTATGATAGAATACCAAACTAGAGTTATACCTCTTGGGGCATTGGGGCATTTTGTGTGTGTGTTTCCACTGGTTTCATGGGCTGAAGGACTTCTGTAGTCTGAGACAGAGAGTAGTCAGGAGCAAGCTGGAGGACAAGTTAGAAAAACAAAACCCAAACCGTAAAAGTACTCAAAGTTTCTATCTTGGTTGATAACTAAGTTTCAGCTCTGCTTCTAGAGCAGGGCATGATGTGAAATCAGCCACTCGCTGCCTGGGCAGTTCATAAATGAACTCAGACGTGTAGGGTGGGTCAGACTTCCGTAATGCAAGGTGTAAAATTTTGGGCATTGCTGATGGCACCAGCAATTAGGCAGCAGCTATTATATATGCTGTCAAGTGCATTTCAGTACTGTAAACCTTTGCCTGGGTTATTACTAATCAACATTTTAAATCTTTTCTTTCAAAATAAAGACAGCATAGAAGCCAATGTGGAAAACGCAGATGTACATGTGCAGCAAGCGAATCAGCAGCTGTCGAGAGCAGCAAACTACCAGGTAATGTCAATGCCAACTGCCAGCTGTGCAACAACAGTTCTTGGTAGTCTGCATGGTGCTGGGCAGAGAACTGGCAGCTCCAGTGAAGAATTGACAGAGATGACACCTTCAAGGAGAGAAATTAAACCAACCAGGCAGAAGAACCTTTGCCAAATAGAGCAAAGCCGGCTTTGCTTCTGGAGCTGTGGCCTAGTATACCAAGATTTGTGGGCTATCCCTTGCCCATCAGGAAAAGCCTGTGAAACTCATTGGTAATTTTCTTTCCTGCTGTGATAGAAACCTTCAGATTCCATATCCTTCAGATAAAGGATGACAGATAACTTGGGTGCTTAGATATCTCCAGTTAAGGACTTGTATGGGATACATGAAAGCTCTGGACGTGCTCATAACACTTTTTATTTTAGCGACATCTATATATCTGGGTCTCTAGTCAGTTTTTTTTTTGTTGGCTTCTTTTTTTTTTTTTTTTACAGAGCAAATTGTACCTAAGCAAATTCACAAAACTAACTTTAAAATAACTCTGCAAACAGATGCAAAGTCAGTCAATTTTCCACAAGTCTAAAATTGCCATCCTTTGTCCCCTTCTATCTCTATATAAATAGTCTTTAAATATATTTTTTTCTACCAGGCTATTTCTAGCTCCTGTACTATGCAGGTTGATTGTGCAGAATGATTGTCCATTTACCTTTGTATACAGCCACTTGCTCTTTCACGTTTGTTTTGCCCCAGTGTTCTAACTACATCCATTCATTACATTACTGCATTCTCTTTGATTGGTTTATGCCGTGTGCCAGAAAATACCACCGACATAATTCTGTTGAATAATATAGCCATAAAAGTAAGCCATGGATAAATTGTCTTTTTTTTTTTTTAATCTTGAACAACTTTATATGACTTGTTAGTAAGCACATAATTTACACAGATTGCACAAGCAGTAGGACCATGAAAGCATTTGAATAGTCTTCTGATGTGGCAGTGCAGTTTTCAGTCAACTATTTTTTTTTTCTTTCCTATTGGCAGCAAAGGTCCCGAAAGAAGATGTGCATCCTCATTATTATCCTTGCTGTTGGAGTATTGCTTCTTGGAATCATCATATGGTTATTTGTAAAATAAGTCTTTGGAGAAAGCGTTGCGATTGGTACTTAAATTATGAAAAGGAAATTCCTAGTCATGGTTTGCTTATTGTGAAGCTGAGTAAGATAATGGTTCTGTATTTCCTCACTTATTTTTATTTTACAAGATTTTTTGTTTTACCCTGAGAAATAGCATGTTCATTACTACCATAAGTATAACTGCCTGCCATGTTGGATGTGGGTGCTTTCTTACCAGGAAACACACATCAGCATCACGAACTGTTCTGTTAACTTAAACATGAAAACCTTTTAAGGTTTGGGGAGGGTTGGGGGAGGCAGTCAAAATCCTGATAATTTGTTTTGAAGGGGCAGGTAATTATCTTTTGGGATACTGCTAAACGTTGCTGCCAAAACAAGCTCCTGAATTGTTGCTTGAGGCAACGAATTCACAACTCAGACTTTATTTTTAAGTTAGAAATTTCTTTCTGTCTCTTTCCCTTCCATCTCACCTTCCCATTTGATATGGGTGGTTCAGAAATCAAATGAAGGCTGCTGAAGTTGGTGTGATCTCTCTTTTATAACTGAAACCTTTGAATTAAGCCTTCAGTTTGCCTGAAATCTTTCAGATGCTTCATATATATCTGTATCTAGGATTCAGTATGGTTATGCCTGGAAGCCTTCTCCAGAGGTGGGTAGGGTGGATGGTGTCATTATGTGGATATTTCTTTTGTTTCAGTCTTTGCATTAAGAAATGCGGTGTTTTATGCGCACACATCTGGTATCTTTGCATCTGAAGTGTGCATCAGTGAGCCTGGCTAGATGAAAATAAACTCTAGTCTGTGATCTTCTTAGAGTTACTGGGAAGAATAGAAACTCCCAACTTCCTAACTGCACTTGAATATCACTGTTCTGAAACTGCTGAAATTCAGTTTCCATGAACAGATCCAAGGTTGTATGTGAGGTCTTTCTTAAAGCTAAGCAAAGCAGATTGTAAGTTCAATTCCAAGTTCAAGAGTGGTATTTGAAATTGTGGACTGATTCAAACTGTTTAAGATGTTTGATGCTTATAGCCTTTAAAATGACCTTATTCTTTTTGTGCCATTTTGTACTAATATATTAAAAATGTAACAACACTTTTTTGCCAATTAATCTGTTTGCCTTTTTAATTGATCTTGGTTAACTAAGCTGAAAAGTGTACAGATGAGCAAGTCAATCTGTATTTTATAAAGTTCTTGTACACCTGATAGAGAGCGCACTGTTTACATGGCAAGCTATGAAATATTATTTGGGAACAATCTAACTGTAAGCATACACAGACTTCAGAATTGTAACCATGTAACCAAAATAAAGGTCTTTTAAAGAGTATGATTTTCTAGTAGTTCCTTTTTTTCCCCCCAAAATCTGTCTTTACATATGCAGCTGTATGTAAGTGATTGAATCTCCAGAGAACTTTGGGTCTGTTGGCTGATTGGCCCAGAGGGACCTCTGCTCCTGTGCTGCGCTTTGCATCGTTAATGGAAATGCTCTGGGATTTTGCTCTGTCTGGCTGCTGACAGCCGGTACTCAGGGCAGACTGTTACTAGCTCCGCTCCAGCATAGCGTGAAGCTTGTAAGAATGGGTATGCGTGGTCTGGGAAGGACACGTGTGCTGCTGTATTTGGATTCTCAAAAGCAGTGGAAGAAAACCAAGTTCTGTTAAACCACGTAATTCTGTTCCATGTAATGTGGACAGTATTTCTGAGATTGAAAGAGAATTTAATTTTCATGGAAGTTGCAATATGGACTCTTGCCTGTTGAGATCCCAGCTCCTGTGTTCCCGTGTCTGCCTTTGTGCCACGCATGAGGACTCCACTTACCCTTACTTGTGAAGTAAGTCATGTGGTTTTGGCCAGTGCCAGCCATGGCAAGGCTGGTGCTAGTAATGCCAATGCCTTTGTGTCCAGACTACACTGGTCTAATCTCAAAGAGCAACCAGCGTTTTGGCTGAGGAGCCTTCTCACCAGTGAACTGTCTAAAGCTGACTTTGGAAGCTTCCTGACCTTATTGGTTAAAAAATTCTTTACACTATTGCAGAGAGATGCATAGGAATGGCCTGATGTACTTGCCCTGGAGATCCTTTTCTTTATTGCAGTTGTTCTACCTACCTCTGTGTGACTGACTGATTCCACTGACATGCTGGGAAGGAAAAGCAGCACGTTAGCAGCAGGTCTTCATCTCTGACTTCTAGCAGATCAGCAGTTTGGTCTGTGCTTAACGCTTGTCACATTTAGTGTGTATTGTAATTTGTATCTTTCTGCTAGGAGGGTTCTCTGCTGAAAGGCTTACCAAGCTCCATCTGGGGATAAAATACTGTATTTACTGACTGCCTTCTAAAGGGATAGCTACCTTCTTTATTGGGTTTATCCACCAGTGACTAAGGCAGAATAGCCAGTACGTGGAGCTTCGTTCATCAGGAGCTAGTGAGAATCTGACCGGGACAACAACTTGGAAAGTCTGCAAGTCGCACAGCATGGCATTTCCCAAACTTGTGCTGCGGCCTGCTACCTCTGCTCTGGCTCTTCGCGTCTGATTTCTCTCCATGTCTTTACTTCCCACGTGGAGGTGGCTCTTTCTTTTTACTCGTGCACCGTATCTGTTCAGCTGCTCCTGGGTGGTCATGGTTTGGGCACTGTCACAGGAGAGATGCTGGGAGCCATGGTGCGTGCATTGCTTGCTTTCATGGGTCATCTCCTACTCATAAAAACTGCCTACAGGGTGCGGGTTCCTCTTCCAAATCCTCTCAGGATTTTTTCCTCTCTTGAATCCCAGTGGAGGGGGGACACAGGAGCCCTTTACCTCTGGAGGAGATGAAGTCCTGGGGATGTCTCTGCTGGAGGCCACCCAGTTCTAGCATGTTGGGTGGCTGCTGCTGACCAAACCATGAAGTGGGGAAATTGGAGTGTTTACACGTGAGCTCCTGTGCCTGTTGGAGAGAGCAGCCTGCAAGGCCCTAATTGCTCATTAAGAATCTTGGTGCTGTTAATTTTCAAACTTGATTAGGCAGAAACAAAGTGTTGGTCTCTTTTTGTATTAGGCGTGTCCATGTTGGGGGGCATAAATCCTCCTTTTTAAGCTGCTCTTAGTGGAGCTCCTCTCCCGTCTCTTCTCTCCCCTCCACATGTGCACGCTTCGCTGTCTAAAATGCAGTTTCCGAGTACTTAAAGGAAGGGTTGCTATCTATTAAGAACCCAGTAAAACATCTGGACGTAACATGTATGAGTCAGTGTTTTTAGAACAAAGATTTTTGGCTGTTCCAAATTATCCATCAGTATCTGTCAGCTTAGCAAGGCCAAAAAAATGCAATCAAAGCGCCCTGCGTTTTACTGAGGGAACCGGGTAAGAATAGTTCCTTTGTAGTTCTCTTAACCACGCACCAGGGGTGCTTTTCTGTTCTCCTGCGCTTTTTCAAAGGGCTGAAAATCACAGGGGAGACAGATTTTTAAAGGCTTTTTCTTAATTATTATTCCCCTGCACCTCCCCCCTCCCTCCTTGAAATTGTTCTTGATGATAAGCAGGGTATACATTGTTCCCAAGGAAGGTATCCACTATTCCCAAACTAACCTGATGCCTTGTTAAGTGACCCACGGGTGCCCTGCAAGCACTCGGGCATATGCGCTGATGCCAGAGGTGTGGGCTAGATTTGGGGCACCAAAAGTAGTTTGAAACTAGGAAAAAAAAAATGCTTAATCTTGGGAAGCAAGAGATGAAAGTGGGGGGAGGGAGGTACTGACACAATCTATTAGTATAGTTTGAAAGATCAAATACCCTTGTATCTGTTTTGGGATGTTTCAAGGACAGTTAGTGTTGCTGGATATCATGTTTGGAAGAGACGATTTGCTTTGCTTTTGCTTGGTGCTGGTTGAACCTATTTGATGCTTTCCAGAGCAGAAAGGTTAGTGAGGGTGGCAAGAGTGGGGATCTCTGTGCTGCTCTTCCATCAACGTCTGATGACTTTCTGTTTCTTATGATACCTACGGTGTGAAGTGGTCCTTAAGTGCATAGCATGCAGCTTTCCTTTCCAGCTTGCAATTAAATCCAAATCTCTCACCCAAAGCTCTTGTGGAGAGAGGAGTAATTACTCTCTGATGATGTGCCCACCCGCAGAGCCATTCTAGATGCTACTGCAACATCAAGTTGCAAGAATAAATATCTGAAACCAATCAGCTTTCTGACATCTTTGTCCTTATATGTGTCTCTGAAGGTGTCCCCGAAGCTGCAGAAGTTTCTGGAGAAGTTTCTGCAGCTTACAAATGTGGACAAAAAGGCATTCATTTAATGATTTATGTGTCCTCGACATATTAAATGATAAAGGGAGCCAAGGGTTTGCACAAGTGGGGAACTGTACAAACCTGGAAATAACCAGAAAAAGTACCAAAATTTCGAAAGACACGCCGTATTCCCTGAAGTAGAACATCATGGGAGAATCAAACTACGTTGTAATTTCCTCCTTACATAACTGATTCTCTTCTTTTCCATTAGCTATCTTGGATGTCTACACTTGAACACAGCTGCAGTGATTTGTTTTGCTCCTATTCCAAACATCAGAAAGGTACTTGGGTCGGGGAATGCACCACATTTTTTGATATTTGCAGAAATATTCTGAAGAAGAAAAAACTGTAAAATTCTGGTCCTTAACATCACACCTCAGTCCACAACACTGCGCTTTTCTGCTACTGCTGATAACATAGATTTTTTTGATTAAAAAAAACCCACAACCAACAAAACAAAACCCCAAACAAAAAAAATATCCTAATTACAAAATTAGCAAAAAGAAAATGAATCAAATTGAGGCTTTGTTTTAATTAGTGTTTAATATTTTAAAAATATGGCTTGCAAAAAGTGGATGAAAATGCAAAAAATTTGAAGTTAAACTGGAGGTTGCTAGTAGCATTGTTCACACACACACCCCCGCTCCAACCAGGTTTTTCAATATGAGCTTAAATATAATTGTGTTTTTCCTTTACTTAAGCAGACAACGTTTGGTCTTTGGCAGTGCCGACTGAAGTCTGAAGAGGTAATAAGGGTGGGAAGAAGCATGGAAGCTGCATAATCCAGGCAATATAATTGATAATGTATCTTCCCAGCTTTACTCAAGAGAAGCTGCTGGAGCAGCTGCTGCAGCACTCAAGCTTGCAGCTCAGGAGGGAGGACTACACTCAAGGACTGCTGCAAGTTCCTCAGCAACAGCTTCAGATGCTTTGAGCCCTGCCCAATGGATGGACCTTGACCTGAAGCAGGTAAGCAGGGACAAGGAGAGATCTTTCCTGCTCTAAAGGAGGACATCAGCCAGCAACTTGTGGGTAGATAAATATATTCCCTGCCGTCTACACCATGTTTGTTCTCTCCCACCCACCCTTAGCATATGTCTGGGTGTCCTCTTTGCAGAGGGAACTGAATAACCCCCTCCCCTCCCCTAAATAAATAAATATTGGGTTTCCCAGCACATGGGAATAGTTAGACCTTCGTATCTCATGTTCTTCAAGAACTTCTCTGCCATAGAATCCTCATTGTCTGATATACCATTCCTCGACAGCTCTTCTTCAGCCAGATAAAAAATAAATATAATCTTGGGGACTAGCCACTGTGTTGTCAGGAAGAATTAGACTAAAGAAGCTTGAAGGATTAGAAATGCTTATTAAAAACTAGATTTAAACTGTTAGATGAAAAAAATCAAGTTGAAACTTTCTTAGCCTGTGTCAGCCTTGGGTTTGATGTCTTCAGCAAATAATTATTTAAAATAACGAACTAAAAAGGATTCCATGGCTTTTGACCCTGATCTGCATTATTTCTGATAGTTTATAAACTAGTTTTCAAATTCCAAAGCAGGGAATTGCAGTCCTTGAAGCTCTGGGGGAAGAGAAGCCTTTTTTGCAGCTATCCCTGAGCCACTATCCCTCAGCTGCAGACCCACAGTGGTGTCCCTAGTAGGGCGGCCAGAAAAAAGCACCGAATATCATTAATTTCCAAGTCTTCAGGCAAAAGCAGATTTTTCATTGAAAGGATGAAACATTCTTAAAACCACCTTCTGCTGCAAGAGACACATGGTAGATGGGTGTCTCCCTCTCTCTGAGTTTCAGAGTCAGGGAGAGGGCTCTTCTGCAGCCTGGTCAGCCTTCACATGCTGGGGCGGGATGTGGTAGTTACTTAAACTCTCTGGCTGCACAGAGGAGTAAAATTGGGTGTTGGAACCCCTGAATACTCTGAAATCATAGAGAGAAAATGCAGCTGTGTTATTGAAGAGAGCCTCTTGGGTACCTCTTAATAGTTGCTTTGCAGATGAGTGTAGCACTGGCTCTTGTTAAAGTCTTGGGGTGCTTTGAGATGAGTGAAGAATTTCTTTGTTACACCTTTTGTAAACGCTGCGTTCAGAATTTTGTTATCTGGATGAAGAGTAATCTGTTTTTAAGGAACATGGATTTTGTCAAAAATATTTGGAGTATAAAATATATTTTAAAATATACAGGTTTGCTTTCAGGGCTGTATAAACACAGGGCAGTGGGTTATATGCTACTTGGGCTGTATTAAGGAAAAATATTGGAATGATTCTGTAAGATATGTAAGATATTTTCTCGGTTGCTCGTTATTCTAAACTAAACAAGCGACTTCCTGGAAAGATGGGCTGTTTCAATGGGATGTGCCTAACCTTTGTTTGGGCAGATGTGAGTGTCCATGAGGACTGAGTCCCCGCCAGCTGCTGCTGGGTGGTTCAGCTTAACCACGTAGTGGTAGCATCCCCGTCCCTTTGAAACACTCTCCTAGAAGAACCACTTACAGTTTGACGGTGAAGAAACTTAACCAGAGAAGCAAACACTCTTTATAGCAAGGAGGGCTGTAGCTGTTTCACAAGTGGACTGGGAAGGGCAGAAGCCAGCATGGAGAAGACAACTGGTGCTGCAATCCACTGCTCTGGCTTTGTCACCCTTGGAGTGGTGCCCTCAGAAACAGAGGTCCCTTTTCAGGACTCAGACTCACCTCCTTAGGCATCATCCCTATGATCCCCACACCAGCTCACCCAGAGAAGGGTCAATTTTTTTACCAAAAACACTCTTGTAGCACAGTTTATCCTGGTCTTCTTGTCTTTCTTACTGGGCACCCTTCCCTGGCTCCCACCTTCGTCTGGCAGCCCATGTGGGCAGAGCCAGCCCTGCTTTGAGGTTCTGCCTACACCATTGTGCCGACTTTCTTTCCAAAAATAAGGGCATGTAGGTTGGCTACATAATTGCTGGGCAAGTCAGTAGTTCTAGGCTGGGAACAGACACTTTATTCACTCTGTGTCAAAGGCGTTCAGTGGTAGAGCAATTTGACATCATCAGATCAGTGACTGCCATGCACTTCTCATCAGTAACCTTGATCTCAGTGTAGCCCTTCTCAGTGAAGAGGGAAATCCAGTTTTGTTTCTTCTGGCAGGCACTGGAGGGAAATTTTATTTTACTTTTAATCCCTACACTTCTAATTTTATGATGAAACTGCACCTAAAAACATGCAAGTGCCCAGTAAGCTGAGCAATTCCTTGCAAGCCGACCCTCCTGTCATCTCCTCTGCAAGCACTTCCCAACAGCCCCCAACCTTCGACTTACTTCTGAACTTCGTTGGGACAGTGGAAGTTTGACCTCACATTTCTTTCCCCCAGACATAAGGCATCCTTAGACTCTCCAGCTAAACTGCAACTCCTCTGGATTTTCAGTCAAAATTATTGCTCAAAGAAAAAAGAAGTATGAGGTCTGTGATTCATCCATTTGCAAACACAGCTCTGCATAAAAAGGCTAAAGGGGTATTTTTTAAACCATGCACATAGACCAGAAGAGCTCTTCAAACCCAGAAATATTACGTAAAGACCACAAGACTAAATGAAAGTAAGAAAAATATTTGAGGGGGGAGGCTGAGGCGGGGAGACAGAGAAGGATCTTTCTATAGCTTGTGCTATAGAGAAGGGCAGAAACAAATATAACAAGTGTAGGTCTGAGAAACTGGTCATGACTGTAGAGGGTTGTACTGAGTAACACTATGCAACATTGTTCTGGGCAGTAAATGGTGGCTGACTGTCACCCAGCACAGATGACTCAAATTTTGAAAATTGCTCTTCTATGAATAGCTTCTAAAGCTGGCCGACTCGACAGCCAGAAAAATCATCTTTGCTGCCGTTGTTTGACAGCTTCAGGAGGGGAAAAAACAGGAGCTTTTCTGCTTGTTATGTTTCATTTCTGTCTTGAGTAATTTATTTTTTTTTATGAGTATAGGGAAGCGCTCAGATCCGTGAACTTCTCTTGACTTCCCGGTTATGTTCTTGTTTTCTGGGAGTATGGGGAGAGCAAAATAACCGTGGGGACCGGAGCAGAGGCAAGATGTGTTAGGAAGCCTTGTAAAAGGATTAAGAATGTCATCATAGTAGTATTAGGAGAAATATTCAGCCATAACTCAGCCTGGCTATGCACGAGCTGTTAGAAGGCAAAATAACTACCAGTCCCAAAAACACAGACACTTAGCAAGTTAGGTATGTTATTAAATCATATTCAAAATATCATAAAAGCATGAATATATTTGTTTTGATAGTATCCTTAAGGTTGGACAGGGTCTAAGAGTATTGGTATTTTAATTACTTTTGGCTCTTAATTACTTTTGTGCCTTCTCATCTCTGCTTTTCCCTCAGGAAGGTGCTGGTGAGGGAAATGGCCTCTTCCCTATGCATGTTTGTTCATTTGTGCTTTTCATCACAATTCCTCTGCACCAAAATTGTGTCTGCAACGCTCCTTTGATACCCTGTTGAGGTGTTTCTAGCAAGAACCTTGTCCCAAGCCATACTCCCTGCTTGGCTCCAGCAACTCCGATCCCTAAAGGAATGCAAGGGCAAGGCTGGTCAAGACTGATTGTTTGGAAAGGTGACTTCAAAGTACCACGGCAGGTACTGAAGGTGCAGTAAAAGGTTATGCTTACCTGACATGCTGCCCTTTGGTGCCAGCATCATGTTGGATATTTTTCATCTGGCAGCTAAAGATTTTTCTTTTTTGGGGAGCTGCAAATTTGGGCTGGCCTTCAGTAGTTGTTCCTAAAGGCAGGAGTTTCTTCAGCTTGGTCCTCAGTCTTTCCTGGTTAGGCTTTGCTGTGTAGATACACAGAGGATTTTATTGTGAGGCCCTTAACAAAATCAGCCCAGAAACATTTAAGGCCAGCAAAAACTACATTATCAAATACTTTATCAGGAGACCATTTGTTTGATCATAATACTTCTGAGTGATAAAGAACAAAACATAGGGTGTTTGTAAATCAAAATGGGAAAGGAGAGCACAAATTTAACAAGGTTTAACCCAGCCTCAGACATGAGCTCTTTTCAGGAGCTGTTTGTTGTTTAGTTTTTTTCTACTTACCCAGGACTGTAAAATTTTCCATAGACATGAATTACAGAATATTTCCCGCTGTGCTGAGTAGTGCTTAATGACCATTAGTCATTACTGTGCGAACAGAACTGATTTGCTTTTAATGAGTGCCAAAATACCTTGACTGTTTACTTTGTTTAAGATGCTGGGGGCAAGGGGATGAAGTCGACACAAGAGGATTGCACAAGGCTGGGCTGGGCTGGGCTGGTGCATGGATGTCATCTCAGATGACAAGAAGTAGGTGACAGCTGCACCTCAGAACCATGCTCCTTCTGAGGCAGTGATGGGGATAGCATTTATTAAAAGAAAAACCAAAACCAACAAAAAAAACCCAGACCAGCAGACACCTGTGGCATTCCTACTTAGGCTGCCTTTTCTCTCAAAGAGCATTGGAGCAATCTGGACAACCAGCACATCAGTCACCCCACTGATGACATTTTCCCACCAGCTGTAAAAGCACAGCTTGGCGATCAATACGTGGGAGAAAAAAGGTCCAGGATCTGCTGCCCAAGATCTCCAGATGCTGCCTGAAAAGTCCTTGAGGGTGTTTTTTAGATCATTGAGTCCAGATGAAGATGTGCTAGTAGAATAAACAGGTGACTGTGGATGTCTTTTGAACTAGGGGAGATGTACTTGACAGAAATCTCTGACAAGAGGCTGCGAGCACGTAAACTATCAATTTGCAGGGAAGTTTGGGTTTGGACTGTAACCTCTTATCCTACCAGAGATAACAAGCATATGGCGTTAAAATAATACAGAAGCTCCTGAAAAATGCTGAGGAGTCAGACTCTGGTCTATACTTATCACTGTGAAATTACAGTACAGCACCAACAATCCAAAGTTTGTTACTCGTCGACCATCTATTTAACGGAAACCTGAGAGTTTGGCTGTTGCGATGTCAGGCGTGTAGGATCAGAGAGAGATGAATGAAGCTAAGCAAAAAAGACATTATGATTTAAAGTCTGTGAAATGCCGCTGCTTACTGAAAATGACACATTGTGCAACTAGGTTGGAAAGAAGTGGTCAACAACAGCACTGGTATCACATGAGTCTTCTGAGGTTGTGACCACAGATGGGTTTGTTCAGTGACCACCGTCTCCAATTTCTACCAGAGGGTTTGGGAGAGAACACTGAATTCCTGCTTCCTCAAGGAGCTCTGCTTCTAAGGCAGAACTATGATGGGCCCAGATACGTGAGCTCCAGAGTGTCATGGTGCCAGAACAAATCACTGTCCGCTCGCAATAGCAGTATCAGTATTTTGAAGTAGATCAATATAACACAAGGGGCCATCAGAAGTTAAGTTTTGCTGGTAAGTGCTACTAGTGTGATGGCTGGGAAGGGAAGATGCCTTGTTGGGAATTTGTGTCAGTCAAGGGCTTAGCTTCAGAGACTGCAAAAGCAGTGGTGGAAGTGCGGGTTCCCTGGGCAGAGCCATGAGACCAGTCCCTGAAGGAGGAGAACCTCTCTGTGCCCAGAACAATGAATTCCCCAACCCTGCTGTCTTGGTGGCCCATGTAAATTTATCTTATATATCTTCCCAAAGGGGAAATGGAGATCCTATCTAATGGGGTTGCCCCTTCCGACAGGGATTATAACTCCCAGTAGTTTTCTTGCTGAGTGATTTCTGCATCTAGTTGACCTCAATAAGGCAATTTTTCACTTATTGGAGGAAGGAAAAGGGAAATTTTTTTTAAAAAAGCTGCTTTTCCTGCTTTGAGCTAGAGTAGTGTATGAAAACATCGCTTGTCTTCCTAATGCAGTATCATAAAGAAATAATGGTCTGTGGAAGAATTTTCTGTTTGAAGGCCACATCATCACACAGCATCCCTCGAGTCAGCTGCTGGAAACTTCTGCCCCAGAGTGGGGCATGTAAATCCAAACCCAGTCCTTTGAAGAGAAATGCAGCTTGGGGATGTCCCTAACTCCACTGGGAGGGAGGCCTGAGAAGATTGCTTTATACACATGTATTCCCGTCTCCAGATTGCACAAAAACCACTGCCTGTATACTTCCACTGCTGATAGTTTGTGCAGTTGCTGCGGAAATCTGGCTTGCCCAGCCCCCAGCGCACCCCTGGAGCCGCAGGCTTTGCCAAAGGAGCTCTCCTCTTGATTTACAGCTTGTAGGCTGGCCAGCTCTAACCACCCCTGGGCCTGCAGGGATGGGGATCAGAGCCATCTTCCTGTCCTTATGCTTTCTTCCTCACAGAAACCTTTTCTCTTTGGGACTGGGGAAAGGAAAGTGTCTGCTTTGTCATTTCTGCAGGAGAGTGAGAGTGGGTATGGCAGACTGTCTTCTTGTGCAATTTCTTCCCTGCTTTCCTCCACCCAACCATGAGGTGACCACACAACCTGACCTGAAGTAAATTTAGGAATAGATCTTGATCCTTGTATTTGAAAGTAAATGTTTTTCTAAACTAAACTAAACTAAGTATTTTAGATTTAGATTTTTTTGTTTCACTTGTCAGCTTTCCATATTGAAGAGACGCAGCTCCCAGCAGTTCAGCACAAGCACAGTAACGGGAAAGGTAGTTTCTTTTTCCCACAGCCCAGCAATATTTTCTCAAAATGGGATTGCCTTGGTATTTTGCTAATATCATGACTTGTGACTAACACAAAAGGAATTAAAGCCTCAGTTAAGACAGAGGCCAGCGAATAGGTAGTTGCTTCTGCATGGTCTTTGCTCTCCCCTCACACCAACAAATCTTAGCACACCTGGACTCAACTGATGCATCACAAAGCAAACAAGGACCCAAATATGTATCGCCAGCAGAAAGAGTTAAATACAGCTCCACCCAGGAATCTCCGCAAATAGTCTGTGGCTACCGAGCTGGGCTGGTGCAGCCACATGTGGAAAGGTTGCTAATGTAAGTGTTACAGATTTCGGGCTCTGCTCTAGTGGGTGTGTGAACAAGCCTGTCATCCCCGAGAATGGGGATAATGTGCATCCGTGCTTTGGGGTTGGTACCGCATGCCCCAAGCAGTGATCTGTTTAGTTTTGTTTGGAAGACCCAGCTTAATTAGAAATCCTTGAGCCTGTGAGTGTTGGGCAGCTGCAGATGTGTACAGCAGTGCTCATACGGGAACAGCTGTCAGCTGCTTTTCTCCTGATGTTTCGAAGAAATGTCTGTGATCTGCTGTGGTCTGGACATCAGCTTTCTCAGAAAGTCTAGGAATCTCCCCAGCATACTTGTTTCTCCTCCAACACTTGCATAACCCCTTTGAAAAAAGGATGGTGATTCATAAAATAGTAAGTATCGATGACACAGGATCCTTAACATGGCAGTATTATAAAAGAATAACCACACAAAGTTATGAATGATTCTATTAAAGTAACTTTTAAATGACCAAAGTGAGCACAGGGGAATATTTTACCAGATAATGACATTCTTGTATGCTCATAAACCATCTCTGCGGACCCCTCTGTACACAGACAGCTTCTGAAGGTGAATGGTGTTGCAGAGGTTACAGGACTTAGTCATACAAATGGCACAAGGGTGTATAGCAAACTTGAAAATAGAAGTGATTTCTGGTAAAAAACTATGAGCTAGGCTAGTTTAAAAGCTTTAAAAGCAGCATCTTTTGTCTGCTCATTTGAAAAGCCTTGGGTTAGACAGTGGTTGTGGCAGTAAAGAGTTGCCTTGTTTGTTTTGAAAAAAAAGTATGTGCAATTTCTTTTTTTTGTTGTTGTTTCAGCGATTGTTTGTGTACATCTAAAGCTAGAGATTTTCTCCAACTCCTATTCATTATATCTAATGACTTTCTCACTAATTCAGGCCTATTGTAGGTAAACTAAATGCAGCAGGTTTTAGTGCTGTGTGGGATACCTGGGCTTAGCAAATGGTTACTGAGTTCAGGTAAAGGGGAGATGATAGATGAGTGGACAGTGAGGTAAGTTGAGAACTGGCTGACAGGCTGGGTCCAGAGGCTGGTGATCAGTGGAGCAGAGTCCGTCTGGAAACCTGTGACTAGCGGTGCTCCCCAGGGGTCCGTGTTGGGTCCACTCTTGTTTAACATCTTCATGGACGACCTTGATAAGGGAATAGTGTCCACCCTCAGCTAGTACGCAAATGATACTACATTTTATGTATGTACTCTATCTATGTATGTATACAATGATATTACAAAGATACTACAATTCTGTGAAATTCTGTGATATGAAGCTGAGAGGAGTGGCAGACACACAGGAATGGACACGCTGTCATTCAGTGAGACCTGGACAGGCTGGAGAGCTGGGCAGTGAGGAACCAGATGAGGTGCAATAGAAGCAAGTGTAGGGTCTTTTACCTGAGAAGGAATAACCACAGGTATCAGTACAGGCTGGGGGATGACCTGCTGGACAGGAGCTCTGCGGAGAAGGATCTGGGGGTCCCGGTGGATGATAAGTTGGCCATGAGCCAGCAGTGTGCCCTGGTGGCCAAGAAGACCAATGGGATCCTGGGGTGCATTAAGAGGACTGTAGCCAGCAGGTCAGAGGAGGTGATCCTCCCCCTCTATTCTGCCCGGTTCAGGCCTCACCTGGAGTACTGTGTCCAGTTCTGGGCTCTCTGGTACAAAACAGACAGGGATCTCCTGGAGAGAGTCAAACAGAGGCCACAAAGATGATTAAGGGCCTGGAGCATCTCTCCTTTGAGGAAAGGCTGAGCGAGCTGGGGCTGTTCAGCCTTGAGAAGAGAAGACTGAGAGGGGATCTCACCAATGTTTATCAATATCTGAAGTGTGAGAAACAAAGGGAATGACCAACCCCTTTTCAGTGGCCTGTGGTGACAGGACGAGGGGCAATGGTCACAAGTTGGACCGCAGGAGGTTCCACACCGACGTGAAAAAGAACTTCACAGTGAGAGTGGCGGAGCACTGGAACAGGCTGCCCAGGGGGGTTGTGGAGTCTCCTTCTCTGGAGACATTCAAGACCTGCCTGGACGCCTACCTACCTGTGCAACCTCCTCTAGGCAACCTGCTTTGGCGGGGGGGGGTTGGACTTTATGATCTCTCGAGGTCCCTTCCAACCCCTACAACTCTGTGAAAGGTTTTTATCTGTGTAATAAACTAGCTTAAAATTGTTGCTGAGCTTCACTTTGCCTCCTGGTGGTACCCTATTGAGAATGCTCCTAGGTGTTGATAGGAGCTGGGAAGCAAAGGGGAAGAGGTGATGAAGCTTCGCTGTTTTTCCTTAGTGAGTCAATTAATTATGAAGATTCATCCTGATTACGAGTAGTGACCTAACACCTAATTTATTCATGCTGATGTGTTGTGACATGGAGGCATTCTCACCAGAGAGCAGCCCAGCACAGCTGACTGTCTATTTGCACCAAGCAGGATATCCTGCAGACATAAAAATGTGGTTTAAGCATGTTTCTAATGTATCCTGAGCTCTGCGACATACTTTGGGGTAGAGGCCTGCTGCCTGTGCTGTTATGCAATTTAGTTTATGCACAGGAAATCTGTGAATATTGAATATTATAGATTGCTAATTGATGCAAAGTCTTGTAGAAATGTTTTATAAACTATCTAGCCAATCGCAACACCAATTTGCTGATTGAGGGTGACAAGAAGTCTGTTCTCACCTGTGAAAATGAAATGAAGCAACTTTTATTTACCCTTTTAATATCATTTTTGTCCTCCATCAGAACAACCTACATAAATCCAGATTTTGACATTGATTGATGCAAGATGGTTAGAGATGTCGCCTGCAAATCCCATCTGGAGGCTTATTACAGTGGGACAGTGCCTATGCAGAGTAAATCCAGCATCACTGCGCCTAGGGTACGCAATCCCGTTTGCTTTCAACGTAGATGGGGGGATGTGCGTGGGAAGGTTTGTGGGTTGAACTTGGTGCTGTCTCCAAACTACTGAGCCAGCAGGACGGGCCTCTGGGGAGCACTTCTACCAGCACAAGCAAGAGGAGCTGGAAAACTCTTTTGCCCTCATTCAAAGCCAAGATTGCTTCGAGAAGACAAAGGCGGAAATGTTTCACCTGTTCTATTGATACCTAATGTTTCCTTGGGCACACACGATGATCTGGCTGCTCTTAAACATTGGTTTGAAGTATTCAACTTAGAGGAAAAAGCCCTTCAAGCTGGGAACCACTTTTGTCTTAACCTTCTTGATTAAGGTTGGAGAAAAGAGCATTGTGCTTATTTTATTGATGTTTATTGGAGCTGTACTTAGGGGAACAGCAGCATGGCCATGTAAATACAGCAGAAGTTGTGTATTTACCCTTCTCCTGCAGTCCTGTGTTTTCATGGAAAGATATCAAAGGCATTGGCTAATTTTGAGACAGGAAACATTTGACTCTATTGTATCTTCTGAAAATGGAAGCCCTCTGAAAGTGAGACATCAGTCCAGGTGGGGATACAGCTCCTATGGCATTTCAGGATGTATTTTATCTGGAATTTGCTTTATTACTTACTCTTTTGGTCTTTAAAGTGGTTTTGTGTTTGTTTCGGTTTTTATTTAATCTCTTGTCCTTTTCCACCCCATTTCCCAAACACCTGAAACATTTATACATTGTAAAGTGGAAAATGCCTATAATTTAATTCATCATTTTAAACAGAGTAAGTGCACGAAGGCCTCTATAAGTGTTTTGGGTTTTTTTTAAATCCACTTTCTATGCATTTTATATGCTTGTTTTGCATTTTCCTTTGCTGGGTGTTCAGGGTGGCATACTGAGGAGATACAAATTCTTCTTGTGAAGCAATATACATTAATCACTAGAGGTGGAAGCAAGGTTTGGCACCAGTGGGTACAGAGATGCAGAATTTCTAACTTTCCATTCTTGAAACAACTTGAAGTTGTCTAAAGTCAGGATAGTGCTGGAGCTCTCTTGTGCTACCTGCAATTTAAGTTTTAAATGTTCTGTTAATCTCAAACTGGCCTAAATAAAGACCAGCATGATTTCAGCTATTCTTATGATGAGTTTGGAATCATGTTAGTTGACCTGGGGGAAGTAACTCTATCAGAGAAGGACCTGGGAGTCCTGGTGGACAAGCAGCTCTCCATGACCCAGCAATGTGCCTTCCTGGCCAAGAAAGCCAATGGTGTCCTGAGGTGCATTAAGAAGAGTATGGCCAGCAGGTTGAGGAAGGTTATCCTGTCCCTCTACTCTGCCTTGGTGAGGCGACATCTGGAGTCCTGTGTTCAGTTCAGGAAAGACAGCGAACTACCTGAGAAAGTCCAGCGGAGGACTACAAAGATGATGAGGGGACTGGAGCATGTCTCATATGAGGAAAGGCTGGGAAAGCTGTGGCTGTTTAGTCTGGAGAAGACTGAGAGGGGAACTTATCAATGCCTATAAATATCTAAAGGATGGGGTCAGGCTTTTCTCAGTGGTGCCCAGTGACAGGACAAGGGACAACGGGCACAAACTGAAACTCAGAAGTTCCATCTCAATATAAGGAAAAACTTTTTTATTGTAAGGGTGGCAGAGCACTGGCACAGGCTGCCTGGAGAGGCTGTGGAGTCTCCACTGGAGATACTGAGAACCCGTTTGGACACAACCCTGTTCAGCCTGCTCTAGGTGATCCTGCTTTAGCAAGGGGGGGTTGGACTAGGTGATCCCCAGAGGTCTCTTCCAACCTCTGGCATTATGTGAATCTGTGATGCTTTAAATTGCTTGCCCAAGGACAGAAAAATGAATTCAGTTTTATAAAAAAAGAATATGTGCTCAGGGCACAGGCAGAATTATGTAGCTTTCTTTTCAACACTGGCAGGCTGACTTTGCCAAATTTCCAAATACCTTGACTCAAGTTCATAAAAACTTCTTACTTCCCTTGAGAGAGAAAATTGTAGGGCAAGAGTTTTATTAGACCAGTTGGAAAACCCAACAGGCTTTACAGCAAAGAGTCTCTCATTTCTCTTGGTTGTGGTTGTTGTCTTTTCCCTTCTTTTACGAGCACCTTTGCGAAAGGAGGCACTTAGCTGCAGCCAGTCGTGCAGTGTAATGCTGGGAGCTGACTCATAGCGAGTCCCACAAGGAGATACCTCAGCAACGGCATTTCAACACTGTGGGATGTCCTCAAGTGTGGGGAAGGATTCGTTCCCCTCCATTTGGATTTAACCTGATCTCCCTTTTAAAAATGTATTTTTCTTTTACTTTTCACTGAGCCTTTCTGTCCTGGCACTGATGTTCCCTATAGTGGAACACCTTTTAACATATATACCTTTCAGTGCAAGTGCCATTTCAAAGTGGTTACTTATGATTCATATATATCTTTACTAAGTTAGTATAGATGTAACTACAGCTCTAGCTGCCTGTCCATCTATCCATCACATAGGACACACAGTTTAAATACTTTTTGTATAGGTTTAAAAGCAGATTTATTTTTTATAGTAATTTCTATGTACTTGGTGTTGAGTGTGTGTAACACATTTCCATGCATTTCTTGCAAGACCCAAGGTCCTTACACAGATGGTTTCAACTATTTCTATACTAATTAGATGAAGGGTGTCTGGTGGAGGAGTCTTTTTTTTTTCAGGTAAGTGGTATGTTCATCTAATTACTTTTTTTCTCTCACTTCTTATCATGTTTTAGGTAAAAGTAATTTTTGGTGCTCATAATCTTTAAGTGGTTCATTTTCTAGAAATTGTTTTGTAGTTCGATGCATTCCTCACATCACAGTAGATGTTGATATTCTGGAAACCCCAGTGATACTTATAAAATATTTTCATACAGAAACCTTACTAATTTCCATTATGACCTAGTTTCATTGGTTTTCATAGAATTAATGTTTGATTTCAGTTGAGCACCGGGATCTTCCTCTTTCATTCAAACATGAACAAAAGATTCAAACATCATTATTTCGTCTTAAAACCGATTTCTTGTTCCTTGGAGCTTTCAAGGGCCAATGCAACTTCTTGTGGGCCATGACCATCCTGTTTCGGCTCCCATGCCAGTTTCTTCATTCCCTCCATCCAGATTTGCAGGGGGCTGGGAACAGTCCTCTAAAAACACCTCTCTGCTCTTTGCTTTTCTGCCGAAAGGGCGGAGGGGACGTGGATGCAGCTGCTGTTCCAGGTGTCCAGGCTGGCCGCGGGTGACCGTGGCACCGGCCACGGGCGCGGGGATGTCAGTGGACGCGGAGGGGTCTTTGAGCCGTGCTTTTGGGGCCGTCTCAGCGCAGATCACTCCGGAGGGGTCTTCGTTTGGGACTTAGGGAGGAAGCAATAGCTCTCCCGACGGCCGTTGGCCTCCGGGCTTCCCCCGCGGACTCCTGCCACTGGAGTTAAAGCTCCCGGGGTGGGCCGGGGGGTTCCCCACCAGATC